>JADBJO010000201.1:260000-262500 GCA_016801955.1 Conus betulinus
ATAATCCTGTTTGGAGGGAAAAAAAAGTTTTACAACTCTGTCTTGAGCAAGTGTAGTCATGTTTCGTGGGATAATGAATATCCTGCGCAGTATCCGCGTTGAATGAATTAAGCCATGTTTTTGCAGGATAATAAACGTATGTACAGTTCCCATATTGAACAAACTGGGTTATGTTTTAAAGATTAGAAGTGCTATGAATCCGTCTTTTTTCGTCATAATACAAAACAAGAAGAATGACATCAGTGTGACAATCCAACAGCATAAACGGTGACTGATGATGGATTCCCAATTTCCAGCGAAATGCCTTTTGAAACTAAAGTTGGTTTCGTCTGAAATATGTCTGACTCATGCCCTAGCCATGCGTCTGACCGTGAAATCTGTAGGTGTGAAGAGACAGGATGCTGTGTGTTTACTGCTCTTAACACCGTCAGTAAGCATGCGAGTTATGGAACGACACATCCTGAGTGTGACATTTGGTTATGTTACTGCACGCTTAAAACTGCTTTTTCGCAGGTGTAAAAAGTAATTGCGGTTATGGAAACACTTTGCATCAAAGAGCAGGTGTTAGTGACTGTTACTCTGACTCTGATTATCTCTGAGCAAATTATATCTGAAACGAATTTCTCTTCCCTCTCTCTCTCTCTCTCTCTCTCTCTCTCTCTCTCTCTCTCTCTCTCACACACACACACACACACACACACACACACACACACACACACACACACACACACACACACTTTAGTGTTACTAAGGTTTACAATTACGTGAGCTCATTGTTAGAAACGTTTTGTGGTCTGTTCAGATCTTGAAACTTGCCACTATCGTGTTTCTCAGTTATTTGTAAATGTAACTTCTGCGTTCTTTGACATCATTATCCGTTTGTATTGAAGATTTCTGAATTGTATGTGTCCTATAAGGGACACATTTATAATTGCATCGTAAGCATATCTGCCCTTATATTCGTTTTAGTTGCACAAAGAGTGAAATCATCCTTTGCGTGTCCACAGAAAAATGGATGTCATACTGGTCATCTGAATGTAAACTGTTTACAAAAAACAAGTTACACGGTTTCCGCCCTGCGGCCACTTTACCGGTGTGCCCAACATGAGAAGCTAAGTGGTTTCTTGTTCTTTGTTTTCACTGTCCTAAGTGTTATTTGTTTTTGCCTGAAGAAGATCCAAGAGGTCTAAATGCATTGTCTTGTCCTGTACTTTGTTTGTCTATGTCCCTTGGCGGTAACTAACCCCCTCTCTTTCTAAAAGTCACACGAGGCATACTGTATAACCAAGGCAAACCCTTTCACATGTCACGTCTGGCTTCACCGAATCCAAACTTTGAGATGCTGTCCATGATGCCACTGTCATGATCTCTGGCTGCAGTGTTGTATGTAGGAATCCCACTGCATCCAATTCCACGGGTTTACTTTCATGAAACATGAAATGCTCGACGTTTACATGACATTGAGAAAGTTTTGGAGATGAAGCAGTACGGTTAGAAATCAGATTGAAGAGAATAAAATCCGTTAAAATCCTATATGTGTACTGAAACCCAGCAGAGTATTGATAAATGGACAAATTTATGGACATGATGAATACAGCATCGACTGATGCTACAGAACTCATACTTTTAGATGATTTCAACAATAATTTGTTAAAGTTTCAAGCATGATGGTCAGATAGGACAGCTACGTTCGACTGATCCCGAGATGTAGGCATGCCCACCTGTATTGCTTTTATCGACTCATTTGTTATTGAATTGCTGTTTCAGTGTTCTTTTCATTCTTTAAATTCATGCAGAACGTTTTTATGCTGGTGCAAAAACGATTGAGCCTTAACTTTCATATTTTTGAGGAGATGTAGGTTTGTTAAGTTTTGTAAGTTTTAGTTGCTAGTCACGCTCTTCCCTTAACAGGGCAAGGACTGGATGAAATAAAGTATTATTTACATATCTTTTTTTTTCCTTTTAAATAAAGATGATCATCAGTCATCAGCATCATCTCATCCCAAGGAAAAGAAATGTTCAGAGCTCTGTGACGAAAAGCTGGTTTTGCCTGCATGAGAAGGTATCAGAATAACAGACAAATCAAACACAGTCAGCATAAACACCTGTAACGCCGGTTGATGAATTCAGGAACTTTAGAGAAATGTTTGGAAACAAAAGTTGCCGAGTCAGGCACTTTGGAAACGTTCGGGAACGCGTGAACTCAGCGCACTACATGTGGGCGCCTTGTGCTCACAGCTGGCCATAAGCTAACAGCAATGTGCACTCCCTCGGGGTGTAGTCCACTTCTTTCACCGCCGCGCGGGCATGGCGTGTGTTGTCCATCACAGGGCCAGTTCCAGGTAGCACCCGCTAAGGTGCAGCCCCCATCTTGTGATAATGGACTTGACCAGTGATAGTGCGGACCATCGACTTTATGTGTCTGTGGTGTGGACTCAGGCGCTGACCCAGATCTCAATGAACGCGCGAAAAGCAGACCATACTACGGTACGCATTCATT
>JADBJO010000201.1:267500-272500 GCA_016801955.1 Conus betulinus
CACAGTGCTAGAAAACGCCTGGTGTAATGATAGTCCTAGAAACGCCTGGTGTGATCACAGTCCTAGAAACGCCTGGTGTGATCACAGTCCTAGAAACGCCTGGTGTAATCACAGTTCTAGAAACGCCTGGTGTAATCACAGTTCTAGAAAAGCCTGGTGTAATCACAGTGCTAGAAAACGCCTGGTGTAATCACAGTCCTAGGAACGCCTGGTGTAATGATAGTCCTAGAAAACGCCTGGTGTGATCACAGTTCTAGAAAACGCCTGGTGTAATCACAGTGCTAGAAAAACGCCTGGAGTAATCACAGTGCTAGAAACGCCTGGTGTAATCACAGTTATAGAAACGCCTGGTGTAATCACAGTCCTAGAAACGCCTGGTGTGATCACAGTGCAGAAACGCTTCGTGTAATCATAGTCCCTAGAAAACGCCTGGTGTAATCATAGTCCTCCTAGAAACGCCTGGTGTAATTACAGTCCTAGAAACGCCTGGTGTAATTACAGTCCTAGAAACGCCTGATGTAATCACAGTCCTAGAAACGCCTGATGTAATCACAGTCCTAGAAACGCCTGGTGTAATCACAGTGCTAGAAACGCCTGGAGTAATCACAGTCATAGAAACGCCTGGTGTAATTACAGTCATAGAAACGCCTGGTGTAATTACAGTCCTAGAAACGCCTGGTGTAATCACAGTGCTAGAAACGCCTGGTGTAATCGTTATCCTAGAAACGCTTGGTGTAATCACAGTCCTAGAAACGCCCTGGAGTAATCACAGTCATAGAAACGCCTGGTGTAATTACAGTCATAGAAACGCCTGGTGTAATTACAGTCCTAGAAACGCGCTGGTGTAATCACAGTCCTAGAAACGCCTGGTGTAATCACAGTCCTAGAAACGCCTGGTGTAATCACAGTCCTAGAAACGCTTGGTGTAATCGTAATCCTAGAAACGCTTGGTGTAATCACAGTTCTAGAAACGCCTGGTGTAATCACAGTCCTAGAAACGCCTGGTATAATCACAGTCTTAGAAATGCTTGGTGTAATCACTGTCTTAGAAACGCCTGGTGTAATCACAGTCTTAGAAACGGTTGGTGTAACACAGCTCTAGAAACGCTTCGTGGATTTACAGTCGCAGAAACTGCTGGTATATTCACCGTCCTAGAAACTACGGTGTAATGACAGTGCTAAGGAACGACTGCTATAATCACAGTCCTAGAAATCCCGGTCTGATCATAGTCGTAAAAACGCCATGTGTAATTACAGCTCTAAAAATACCCAGATGTAATCATGGTCGTAGAATAGCCTGTTAAAATCACAGTCCTAGAAATGCCTGGTCTAATCAGTCATTCACACACACACACACACACACACACACACACACACACACACACACACACACACACACACACACACACACACGCACGCACGCACGCACGCACGCACGCACGCACGCACGCACACACACACACACACACACACACACACACACACACACACACACACACACACACACACACACATACACGAAGAAATGAGTGAAAAACTGAGAATGATATTCGAATGAATGTCGGGAAAAGAATAAGCGTGAGCAGGCAGTTCTTCTGTCAGCTCTACCCAGGCAGGCAGTCAGCTGCGTAAACGAAAGCGTGGACAGCAAGGCGCTTAGAGCCATCGTTCACTTGGACACAGTCTTCAGTGTGACGCAAACTTTTCGACCACGTGAGAAACAACTTGACATCTTTATTTGTACAGAGATGACGATATATGCTGCTCAAAACAATTGAAAGGCCACTTGGAAAAAAAACAATGCTTTCGAACTTTATTTCAGCCATTAATCAAGACATCAATGACACAGATTAATGACAAAATTGATTTGAACAGCATGTTTTGTCACTTTCAAGTCCACTACCCATCTTTTCAAAAGTCAGAACGCCAGAGATACACAAAAACACAGTCAGTAACGCGTGTGTCCGCCATTTGCGTGGATGCACGCGATGCACCTTTGCCTCATGGATTGAGTCAGAGTCCTCAGAGTCATCTGGGGTATTGCCTGCCACTCCTGCTCAAGGAACTGGAACAGCTGGTTGAGGTCAACTGGCGGGGGGTGATTGCTTCGAAGTCGCCGGCCCAGCACGTCCCATAGGTGCTCGATTGGATTAAGGTCCGGTGAGCAGGCTGGCCAGTCCATGTGGATCACGTGTTGCTGCTGAAGAAAGTTGTTGACGACTCAAGCCCTGTGAGGTCTGGCGTTGTCGTCTTGAAGTACCGCGCCTGGTCCAATAGCTTGCAGCGCTGGCAGCACAAGGGGCTGCAGGATGCCATCCCTGTAGCCCACACCATTGAGGTTGCCTTGCACCATGTGCAGGGGGGTTCTGTAGTTCCGTGCCATCCCTCCCCACACCATTATGGATCCACCACCATAGCGATCACGCTCGCTCACGAGACCATCGTGATAGCATTCTCCTTGCCGCCGCCAGACACGGTTCCTGCCGTCATGAAATGATAAGGCAAAGCGGGACTCGTCAGTAAACAATACTCTTGCCCACTGATCTGGTCCATGCTAAGTGACGCTGGGCCCAAGCCAAACGAGCAGCACGGTGAGCTGGTGTGTCAGGACAGGACGGACGGGCTGGTCGTCTTGAGCGCAGGTGTGCCTCTCTCAACCGGTTCCGAATGGTCTGGTCACTGACGGTGACATTGCCGGCTGCTTGCAGCTGCCCCCTGAGTGTGTCGGAAGTGGCCGTTCTCTGCCTCAGAGCTGACAGGACAACAAACCTGTCCTGCTGCCTGGAGGTGGACCTTGGGCGTCCTGGACGTCTTCGCTCAGCAACACTTCCTGTCTGGTTGAAGCAGTCTCTCTCAAAGTCTGGATGACTGAATGGGCGACTGACAGTCGACGACGACAACCTCTCGCACCCCCGCCCTCCTGAAGCCACGCAATTGCCCGCCCTTGGTCATCCTGACTCAGTCGTTGTCTCCGAGGCATGGTTGCAAAAGTACCGTAAACACAGGCATAAATGCCCACCTGTCTCTCAAAACTGGCTGACCTGTGTTCAGATAAGACATGGGTTGCACGTGCATTGCAGTATTCCTGCAGTTCAGATGTGCTCTGTTGCACAGGCCAGTTTGATTTGCGCCCTTTTTTTTTTCGTGCAGTATGTGCACATTTCAGTTCACCGCTGTGATGTGTGCATGACACAGACTGAGTTGATTTCTGATCAAATTCAAGTTGACTGATCAGGCGTGCAACCAAATTCAGTAAGTTTGGGTGGGTGCAGTGCCATGTTATTGGAAAAAATAAAGTCAAACAAGGTACCCTAAAAAAAAGTGGTAGTGGCCTTTCAATTGTTTGAGCAGTATATATTTGTGAGGGCCGGAACAGCTCAGTTAGTAGAGCGCCGGACTCGTAATCTCTGTGATCCTTGGGTTGCGGGTCCGAATCTCGCGCGGGCCGTTTCGGTGCAGGGGATTTTTCTCTCGGAGTTAACATTGATTCTGACTCCATTTCCCATACGGTCCTTCGAATGAGACTATAAACCGAGGCTCCGTGTGTGAACGTACGCATAACATCTTGCACACACGTAAAATCCCATCACCAACTTTGGGAAGAGAAGGCCAGTTTGGCCATTGGTATGGATGACACATTACACATAGCATGCACCCTGCGTGAGACATGGAAAGAATGAAGGAAATAAGGAAATTGAGTGAACGACATTGACTGGATGACACGGGAAACGACTGAACGATACGCCAGCAGGCAGATCTTCAGTCGGCGCTACCCAGGTAGGCAGCCCGTTGTGTAAACGAGAGTGTTTATATATGATATGTAAAGCGCTTAGAGCCCTAATCTGTAGAGAATAGGCGCTATAAAAATTAACATTAGTAGTAGTAGTAATATACAGTATATTTTCATTTGAATTGTTAGCGTGGGCAGCAATTGCAATGACTTTAGTTTGAAGGTACGGTGTGAGTAACAGTGATTTATCTTCATTTGTGTGCTGGAATCAATACTGTCTCTTCAATACTCTCTACGAGGATGATATCAGTAGTAGTGTTATATCTTCGACAGTGCGGGCATGTTGTTTATAGTGCCCCAGTCTATGACAGTCCGTCTGTGTGTGTAGGGTCTGGTCAAGCACGGTTGTTTATAGTAATATGTGCTACGGTGACATGCCTGTGCGCAGGATCCACTCAAATCAACTGGTTGCTTGTACCCTGTCATACAGTGGTATACCTGTGCGCAGGATCCAGTCAAATAAGCACGTTACCTGTAGCCTATGCTACAGCGGTATACCTATGCGCAGGATCGAGTCAAATCAACACGTTATCGCTGGAGCCTGTCATACAGTGGTATACCTGTGCGCAGGATCCCAGTCAAATCAACTTGACTGTAGCCTGTCCTACAGTGGTATAGCTGTGCGCAGGATCCAGTCAAATCAACTCGTGACCTGTACTCTGTCCTGCAGTGGTATACCTGTGCGCAGGATCCAGTCAAATCACCTCGTTACTTGTACCCTGTCCTGCAGTGGTATACCTGCGCGCAGGATCCAGTCAAATCAACTCGTTACCTGTACCCTGTCCTGCAGTGGTATACCTGCGCGCAGGATCCAGTCAAAATCAACTTGGTGCTTGTACCCTGTCCTGCAGTGGTATACCTGCGCGCAGGATCCAGTCAAATCAACTCGTTACCTGTACCCTGTCCTGCAGTGGTATACCTGCGCGCAGGATCCAGTCAAATCAACTTGGTGCTTGTACCCTGTCCTACAGTGGTATACCTGTGCGCAGGATCCAGTGAAATCAACTCGTTACCTGTGGCCTGTCCTACAGTGGCATGCCAGTGCGCAGGATCCAGTCATGTCATGTATCTAGTCAAATCAACTCGTTAGCTGTACCCTGCCCTACAGTGGCATGCCTGTGCGCAGGTTCCGTCGAGCATTTGGTTCATAGTTCACCCTACCCTAGAGTGGCTTGCCTGTGCGCAGGTCCAGGAGAGTATGTGGTTCACA
>JADBJO010000201.1:277500-280000 GCA_016801955.1 Conus betulinus
TTACATTTGTGTAGTTTTTTTTTTCTCTGTGTTGTGTCTGAATCAAGATAGGTATGATTGTTTTTAGGTATCTGATCGCTGTCGGAAGCATGTCGTATGTGTGTGCGTACGCGTGCGAGCGTGCATGCGTGCGCGCGCGCGCGCGCTGTGTGTGGTGATGTTCCTGTACCCATGATATTATTCATTTAATTTTTTCTTTACCTCTGGTTGTGGTCTTAACTATTATAACCTAATGATGTATACTGTTAACACAAGTTAAGGGTCGGCTTCAGATTTCAGTAGTTTTACAAACTGTTATTTTACACCAAGACAACAATGGGAGAGAAAGGCGCAACTTGAGCGACACTGCAACTTCAGTTGCTGCTGCACGTGCCCAAACCTGCTTTACACCCACTGCAAGCCGGCAACACTGTTGTCAGGGGCGCTCAAAATGTTCCAAATCACGAGAAATTGACAGAAATTTGGTTGCTTCTTGCTGAAGAAGCAGAGCTGCTGCAGATTTCTGGCACAGTGTACGTGCAAGTCATGGCTGTGGTAAACACTGCTCAGCAAAAGTTCAACGCAAATGTGTTTTTAAGGGCGACAACCTGGGCTCTCAATAAGCATGCCACCAAGACAACGACTTTCAACACACGATCGCGGGCGGGCACTGGGATGGCTCCAGGACGGCGTTTCCGGTCGGGAAGTGGCCAGACGACTGGGAGTGAGCCACTCTGTCATCCAGCGCCTCAACCAACGCTTTCAAGCCACTGGAAGTGCTGAAGAACACCCCCGCTCTGGACGCCCAAGAGCAACGACTCGGCGACACGATCGGTATCTCCAGCTGTCGGCGCTTCGAGACAGATTCATCTCTTCCAGGACGTTGAGAAGTAACCTGCGGACAGCAGCTAACGTCCTCATCAGCTCTCAGACCGTTCGACGTCGCTTGCATGAAGCTGACGTCCACTCAAGGGCAGCTGCTGTGCTCCCGCCTCTCACACAGCGTCATCGCCAGGCTCGTATGGCGTTCTGCCGCCGCCATCAGCGATGGAACAGACAGCAGTGGGGCAGGGTGCTCTTCACGGACGAGCTTTACTCTGTCCACCTGTGATGCCCGCAGGCAGGCGGGTGTGGCGACGGGTGGGGGAGCGGTTTGTGGACGCCTGCGTTCAGGAGCACGATCGCTACGGAGGCGGGGTCCGTGATGGTGTGGGGCGGCTTCCATTTTCACGGCAGAACCTCTCTGCACCTTGTTAGAGGTAATCTCACCGGAAACAGGTACAGAGATGAGATTGTGAGGCCTATCATCATCATCCCCCACCCTCCAGGCCATGAGACCAGGCTCCATTCTTCAAGATGACAACGCCACTCCTCATCGCGCTCTGGTGGTCAGGGACCTCCTGCAGCGTCAGCAGGTTGTCCGTATGGACTGGCCAGCCCGATCCCCGGACTTGGCACCCATCGAAAACCTCTGGGACACCCTCGGACGCCGAGTCATGGACAACCATCCTGCGCCTTTTGATGTTGCTCAGCTGTTCCAGTTCCTGCAGCAGGAGTGGCTCGCAATCCCTCATCAGGTGCTGCAGAACCACGTCCACTCCATGCGGCGACGGCTGACGGAATGTCTGGCAGCAAATGATGGTCACACCAGCTACTGAGCATGAACAAACTGAATTGACATTTCTTGAAACTTTTCGAAAGGGGGGGGGGGGGGGGGGGGGGGGGGGGGGGGGGGGGGGGGGGGTCATTCTGATGTCTGTCAAGGTGATGAAATGTGTCGTGTTGATGTTTTTTTCAGTTGAGTCGGAAGATCAAATGTCAAATTAAATTATCCTATCAGATGGATGTGTTTTCTTTTGTTGTTTGTTTCTTGAGAGAGGATTGTTCTTCCGGCCCTTAACTTGTGCTGACCAATGTATTTCAGAGGTACACTAAAGTATGCATATGTACTGTTTCATCTTTATTATTGACATTGTAAGAATATGTTTTTTTTACTCGTTTCATACATATTTAATGTTCTATCCATTTCCGCCGTGTGTGAACTAATGCACCTGGAATATTTCTCGTTTCGATATGATCCATTTTATCATATCTTATTTCTCTCTCCCTAAGTCTTTTGAGAGGTTTTCAAGGTCTCTTAGAGTAGGACATCTGCAACATAATCCTTGGGATCCATAGCTTCTATTTCCATTCACTTATTCCCCAAACCTGTGTTGTTGCACAGTCATCACTTGGTTGAAATTGTTTGTAAGGAGTTCAAGTTCTTTTTACAGTAGAAGTAAAGCGAATTCCGCATGTGGCTGTTTTGAAATGTTCATCGATGTCAGAGCCGTTCAGCTTGTCAAGATTCAGTTTTTTTTCTTCTCTCTCTCTCTGTCTGTCTGTCTCTGTCTGTCTGTCTCTTTCTGTCTGTCTGTCTGTCTCTCTCTCTCTCTCTCTCTCTCTCTCTCTCTCTCTCTCTCTCTCTCTCAAATTGTTTTTATTTTTTTACAAATTCTTGCTGTTTATCTACCGTGCTATC
>JADBJO010000201.1:285000-292500 GCA_016801955.1 Conus betulinus
ATGACAACATCGGCCTTGTGTATAATTTGACGGGTGCAGAGTCATTATGTACACGATGATAACAATCTAATCAATGTATACACTTTGACGACCACCTGGTCATTGTGTACACTTTGGTACCTACACAGTCACTGTGTGCTCTTTGATGACTATACAGGCCTGTACACACCTGTGACTACATGCTTTGACGTCTACATAATCACCGTGTGCACTTTGATGACTACATAGCCACTGGGTGCACTTTCATAACTACGTACTTTTTGTGTACATTTTAATGACTGCTGAGTAACTGTGTTCATTTTGATGGCTACATACGCATTGTGTACATCTGGATGACTACAGTCATTGCGTCAGATGCGATGGCAACTCAGTCATTGTATACATCTTGACAACTAAACAGTAATTACGGGTGCTTTGATGACGTATTCATTGTGTCCCCTTGATGACTACAATGTCACTGTGTCCATTTTGGTGACCACATAGCCTTTGGTTATACTTTGATGACTTCATAGCCTTTGGTTACACTTTGATGACTTCATAGCCTTTGGTTACACTCTGATGACTTCATAGTCATTGTATCCTTTTTGATGACTTCGTAGTCACTGTGTCCACTTTGATGACTTCGTAGTCACTGTGTCCACTTTGATGACTTCATAGTCATTGTGTCCACTTTGATAACTTCATAGGCATTGTGTCCACTTTGATGACTGCACAGTCATTGTGTCCACTTTGATGACTACACAGTCATTTTGTCCACTTTGATGACTACACAGTCATTGGATACACTTTAATGACTGAACAGTCATTGTGTACACTTTGATGACTGCACAGTCATTGTGTCCACTTTGATGACCACACAGTCATTGGATACACTTTAATGACTGAACAGTCATTGTGTACACTTTGATGACTACACAGTCATTGGATACACTTTAATGACTGAACAGTCATTGTGTACACTTTGATGACTGCACAGTCATTGTGTACACTTTGATGACCGCACAGTCATTGTGTACACTTTGATGACCGCACAGTCATTGTGTATACTTTGATGACCGCACAGTCATTGTGTCCACTTTGATGACCGCACAGTCATTGTGTCCACTTTGATGACTACACAGTCATTGGATACACTTTGATGACTGCACAGTCATTGTGTCCACTTTGATGACCGCACAGTCATTGTGTCCACTTTGATGACTACACAGTCATTGGATACACTTTGATGACTACACAGTCATTGGATACACTTTGGTGACTGAACAGTCATTGGATACACTTTGATGAATAGGCCTACGTAGTCATTTCTCACTGATGTCTACATAGTCAATGTGTATACACAGAGAACACAGACACCCGTACTCAATGTATACCTATTTGTGAACACAGAGACCTGTACTCAATGTATACCTATCTGTGAATACAGAGACCAGTACCAATATGTATTTAATTATGAACATATAGACCTGTACCCAAAGTATGCCTATCTGTGAACGCAGAGACCTGTACCTAATGTGTACCTATCTGTGAACATAGAGATCTGTACCCAGTGCATACTATCTGTGAACATAGAGATCTGTACCCAATGCATACCTGTCTGTGAAATATAGAGACCTGTACCCAATGTATACATCTTTATGAACACAGAGACATGTACCCCATGTACACCTATTTGTGAACAATGAGACCTGTACCCAATGTATACTTATCTATGAACACAGAGACCAGAAACCAATATGTACTTAATTATGAACACAGAGACCTGTACCCAATGTATGCCTATCTATGAACACAGAGACCGTACCCAATGTGTACCTGTCTGTGAACACAGAGACCTGTACCCAATGTATACGTATCTATGAACACAGAGACCAGTACCCAATGTATACCTATCTCTGAACACAGAGACCAGTACCCAATGTGTACCTGTCTGTGAACACAGAGACCTGTACCCAATGTGTACCTGTCTGTGAACACAGACACCTGTACCCAATGTGTACCTGTCTGTGAACACAGAGACCAGTACCCAATGTGTACCTGTCTGTGAATACAGAGACCTCTACCCAATGTGTACCTGTCTGTGAACACAGAGACCTGTACCCAATGTGTACCTGTCTGTGAACACAGAGACCAGTACCCAATGTGTACCTGTCTGTGAACACAGAGACTTGTACCCAATGTGTACCTGTCTGTGAACACAGAGACCTGTACCCAATGTATACCTATCTATGAACACAGAGACCAGTACCAATGTATACCTATCTCTGAACACAGAGACCAGTACCAATGTGTACCTGTCTGTGAACACAGAGACCTGTACCCAATGTATACATATCTATGAACACAGAGACCTGTACCCAATGTATACCTGTTTATGAACACAGACACCCTACTCAATTTCTACCTATCCATGACTACAGAAACCTGTACCAATATGTACTTATTTATGAACACAGAGACCTGTGCCCATGATATATGAACTTAACAATGAGCACAGAGGCATGTTCCCATTATGATCAAAGAGTCCTTTACCATACGTGGTGTTCTATGTCCTCATTCTGTTCATAGAGTCCTTTACCATACGTGGTGTTCTATGTCCCCACTCTGATGATAGAGTCCTTTACCATACGTGGTGTTCTATGTCCCCATTCTGTTCATAGAGTCCTTTACCATACGTGGTGTTCTATGTCCCCATTCTGTTCATAGAGTCCTTTACCATGCATGGTGCTCTATGTCTCCATTCAGATGATAGAGTCCTTTACCATGTGTGGTGTTTTATGTCCCCATTCTAATCATAGTCCTTTACCATACGTGGTGTTCTATGTCCCCATTCTGTTCATAGAGTCCTTTACCATACGTGGTGTTCTATGTCCCCACTCTGATGATAGAGTCCTTTACCATACGTGGTGTTCTATGTCCCCATTCTGTTCATAGAGTTCTTTACCATGCATGGTGCTCTATGTCTCCATTCAGATGATAGAGTCCTTTACCATGTGTGGTGTTCTATGTCCCCATTCTAATCATAGTCCTTTACCATACGTGGTGTTCTATGTCCCCATTCTGTTCCTACAGTCCTTTACCATACGTGGTGTTCTTTGTCCCCATTCTGTTCCTACAGTCCTTTACCATACGTGGGTGTCTATGTCCCCATTCTGTTCGCAGAGTCCTTGACCATAGTATGTGTGTTCTGCAGACCAGAGAAGCCTTGTCCAGTGAGCTGTGACGACACGACATGCCGCAGTGATCCCCTGCAGCAAGGGCCGGACTTCACGGTGAACGACCAGTTCCTGCTGCACATCAGCGTGCTGTGGAAGTACGTGGTGAACGAGACGTATGCCTCAGCTGTCCACACGGCCCAAGCCTTCTTAAATGTGACCCTCAGTCCCGGAGACGAGGTCAGTACGCCACATCTTCACCAGACACCCTGCGTTATAAACTACCAGTTCTTTGCATCGTGGAGGAAGGCGGGTGGAGGGGGGGCCTCTCACACAGTTCAACTCAGTGAGTTGCATTCAGATGAAGACTAGCTGACAGATATGCACAATGTGATCTGGACCAAGCTCCATCCAATCAGTCGGAAGGAACTAGAACAGGCTCTGTTGTCGTCAACAAATGTAGAAGGGAGTGAGTCGGTATTTCGCCTCGCTTCACCGACTATTGGCCTGTGTTCGAATCCTGTTCGCCTCACGTTTCCCACTGTTGGCCTGTGTTATAATTCTGTTCGTCTCACTTTCCCCTTTATTGGCCTGTGTTAGAATCCTGTTCGCCTCGCTTTCCCCACAACTGGCCTGCGTTAGAATCCTGTTCGTTCCTCGCTTCCCCCACATTGGCTGTGTTAGAATCCTGTTCGCCTCGCTTTCCCCACAACTGGCCAGCGTTAGAATCCTGTTGGCCTCGCTTTTTCCCCACAATCGGCTGTGTTAGAATCCTGTTCGCCTCGCTTTCCCCACAATTGGCTGTGTTAGAATCCTGTTCGCCTCGCTTTCCCCACAACTGGCCAGCGTTAGAATCCTGTTCGCCTCGCTTTCCCCACAATTGGCTGTGTTAGAATCCTGTTCGCCTCGCTTTCCCCACAACTGGCCTGCGTTAGAATCCTGTTCGCCTCGCTTTCCCCACAATTGGCTGTGTTAGAATCCTGTTCGCCTCGCTTTCCCCACAACTGGCCAGCGTTAGAATCCTGTTCGCCTCACGTTTCCCACTGTTGGCCTGTGTTATAATTCTGTTCGTCTCACTTTCCCCTTTATTGGCCTGTGTTAGAATCCTGTTCGCCTCGCTTTCCCCACAACTGGCCAGCGTTAGAATCCTGTTCGCCTCGCTTTCCCCACAATTGGCTGTGTTAGAATCCTGTTCGCCTCGCTTTCCCCACAACTGGCTGTGTTAGAATCCTGTTCGCCTCGCTTTTCCCCACAACTGGCTGTGTTAGAATCCTGTTCGCCTCGCTTTCCCCACAACTGGCTGTGTTAGAATCCTGTTCGCTTTGGTTTCCCCTGTATTGGCCTGTGTTAGAATCCTGTTCGCTTCCCTTTTCCCCGCAAATGGCCTGTGTTAGAATCCTGTTCGCCTCGCTTTCCCCACTGCTGGCCTGTGTTAGAATCCTGTTCGCTTCGCTTTCCCCGCAAATGGCCTGTGTTAGAATCCTGTTCGCCTCGTTTTCTCCACTACTGGCCTGTGTTAGAATCCTGTTCGCTTCCCTTTCTCCGCAAATGGCCTGTGTTAGAATTCTGTTCGCCTCGCTTTCCCTACTACTGGCCTGTGTTAGAATCTTCTTCGCTTCGCTTTCCCCTCTGTTGGTCAGTGTCAGAATCCTGTTCGCCTCGCTTTTCCCGCAATTGGCCTGTTTCAGAATCCTCTTCACTAAACCAAATAGGCCAACGATTTGATGCTCCCGAAATGTAAAGAGACCGAATATGACGACGTTTTGTTTTCTCCTCTAGATCTAGAACCCATTGTAGTAAACAGGATGGCACCTAAGTTCTATGGAATCCAAATGTCTTTTCATATGTAGATAATTCATGCCATCAGAAAGAGTTGAATCCATGCGTGTATTTGCACAAAAGCATTTAAGATAAGAGTCCTAACTGTGTCAAACTCGCCTCATAAATAATCTCTCTGCTTCATTCTCCACATTAAAATGAATTGTCAGACTGGGATTTTGGCAGCATGCGCACACATGTCTTCACAAGTGGCACGGCTTTTCGATTAATAAATAGATGATTCGCAGTCTCTCCGCCTCTATCTGTATTTATCTCTCTGTCTGTCAGTCAGTCTGTCTGTCGATCTGTCTGTCTGTCTGTCTGTCTGTCCGTCCGTACCTCCTGCATCTTACACTATGTCACACAACGTCAACAGTCAAGGTGCCAGCACCCAAAGAGCTCAAGGTGACGTCACCAGATTCCAGATGCGTGGAACTGACGTGGCTGTCGGGAGGTTCAGTGAGGGAACTAACTAACTACATCTACAACCTGATCATACAGACCGAGGAGGGGTCCGTCCATCGTGTGGTAAGTCAGGACAACAATGACTGGCGGCAGGGGAAGGGAAGGACGGGATAGGAGAGAAGCAGGGTGAAATGACGGGTGTGCGTCCCCAATCCCAACAGAAGCACCATATCCTTACAGCAATCCCAAACAGAGCATTTTGCCTTCATTTTCTGCACTTTTGTCGATAAATCAGAAATATCTGTCCGCACTTTCCCTGAGAGAAGGGGAGAGAGCGCACACATCGGTAAGTGCTGTGAACAGCATCTTTCCAGGTGCATCTTTCCAGGGGAGGGAATTTCGTTGAAACCGCGCGCTGGCCGGAACTGGCTTTGTGACGGACATCACGTGCCATGCGCACGGCTGGGGGCACACGCCACAATCACGATTTTGCACTCAAACGCTATTTCATCCATGAAAGTGTTTTGAGGCCTACTATTAATTCGAGCCAGCGTTTAAAAATTGGTCAAAAGAACAACTCCCCACCAATTATTCCGCTTGTTTGGGGGGATTTCAGCCGATGAAATCACAATATTCAAACGCATGACCTTTCCCCTGGTTGACGTCACTTTTCAGGCCCTCGCACTTACCCGTCACCCTATCTCTGCGCCAGCGGGAAGCCCCTGATTAGTCTCATTTCTTTGATGTTAATCTGTCTGCTTGGAACCACCTGGCTTGTACCTTGATGGCCATATGAAGAAAGTGAGGAGAATCAACTTTCAGACACAAAATTCTCAAAACAATCTGATTGTGCTAGTCTATAACACTCGACTCCTTAAGCACGGCCTTTGCGCTTTCATTTTTGGTGTGCAGCCTGTGCATGGCTGTGAGCTTATGGTCAGCCCATAGCCTAAGGGGCCCACATAGTGGTAAGCGAACAGAACGAAGGAGAATCTGTTATGTGTATGTTGCGTGCTTAGAAGACTCCATTTTAAATGTACATGGAAGGTGGTGTGTGTGTGGGGGGGGGGGGGGGGGGGGGGGGAGACGAGAACACAACGGGAAAGAAGACAAAAACATGAGGAAGCTAACTGTAGTGCCTTGTCCACAAAGGAGATAGGGTAGGCAAGGGAGAAAAGACAAAAACATGAGAAACGAAAGGTGGTGGACAAGAAAAAAAGAAGACAGAAGAGCAGACAAACAAGTTTATCTATCTATCTGTCTACCTACCTACCTACCTACCTGGCTGCCTGCTTGCCTGCCTGCTTGCCTGCCTGCCTGCTTGCCTGCCTGCTTGCCTGCCTGCTTGCCTCCCTTCCTCCCTCCCTCCCTCCCTCCCCCTGCTCCCTCCCTCCCTCCCTCTACGAAGCACAATCTTAAAAGTTGTTTACATGGTTACAGTCGGCAACATTTTCCGCAAACGGACAGAACGACTGCCAAGATAAACCAACATAACTCCGGACACAGCACAGGAGCAGGCCTGGAGGCTGATGACTAGTTCCATGAAGACTTCAGCCACCTCAGAGGTGAGGAAGCCTCCATACCACTGCTGAGTCACAGACGGGGAACGAAGGTGATGCTGCAAGCAGAGTTCTACAATCTACCTCACCATAAAAAAAGTTGGCGGTAGAAGAGCATCTGGGAGTCATGATCTGGGTGCGGCCTGGCCCCCTTTGAGTGCAATGAGTTCAGGGCCCAAAAACACTTGTCAAACGGGGAGGGAGGGGTTCTCCTCTGAAGATTATCTGCTGTCAAGCTCTCCGTAGAGTTTCTTCCTACTACCTCAACACCGAATCAAAGAAAAGCTGGAGACCTTTTCCCAAATGTCGTGTAAACAAAAAAAATTGTCCACGACAGCATAAAAGTGAGCAGACTGCACCAGGGCTAAGTTCCAGGCACAGTTCTGCCAGCAATGTTTGCCTCACCATTACCATGAGATCCCTACCAGCCGACCTTCAGACGAACACCACAGTTCGCCTATGGCTGCGGGAGAATGACCAGCAGAACTGTATGAGAAAAGTGACCCTAACTGAGAAGACGTTGCCAGAAGTCTGGATCCACTTCTACACAGATAGGTCTGACA
>JADBJO010000201.1:302500-307500 GCA_016801955.1 Conus betulinus
AAGCATTTCTGCTGTACTGTTAACCAGATCATCTGAAGCATTTCTGCTATATTGTTAACCATATCATCTGAAGCATCTTTGCTGCTCTGTTAACCATATCATCTGAAGCATCTTTGCCGCTCTGTTAACCATATCATCTGCAACATCTCTGCTGCTCTGTTAACCATATCATCTGAAGCATCTCTGCTGCTCTGTCAGTGATCTGGACTGAATCATTTCTGCTGCTGCTCTGTTAACCATATCATCTGCAACATCTCTGCTGCTCTGTCAACCATCTGGACTGAATCTTTTCTGCTGTTACCTGCGTCGCAGACGGAGCGAAGGAAGTGCGGGCTATAATAGAGGCTGAGACTGAAGACGAGATGATCTTGAACATCACTTGGGTTCCTGAAGCGACTCAGGATTCTTCCTACACCGTTCATGGTGTTTACGCAGGGGACTTAACAGCAGTGTTTGCAAAGTGAGTGAACTGTGTTCCTGTTTCCATAGTGTACACCGGCGCGCGTCGGTGAAGAGTCAATGTGAGTGTGTTTGTGTGTGTGTGGGATGGGGGGGGGGCGCGTGAGAGGGTAAACGAGGGTGTGTGTGTGTGTGTGTGTGTGTGTGTGTGTGTGTGTGTGTGTGTGTGTGTGTGTGTGTGTGTGTGTTCGTGCGCGCGCGCGCGCGTGTGTGTGTGTGTGTGTGTGTGTGTGTGTGTGTGTGTGTGTGTGTGATTAGAGAGAGAGAGAGAGAGAGAGAGAGAGAGAGTGGGTGCTTGTATGTGTATGTGTGTGTGTGTGTGTGTGTGTGTGTGAGAGAGAGAGAGAGAGAGAGAGAGAGAGAGAGAGAGAGAGAGAGAGAGAGAGAGAGAGAGAGAGCTCTTCCATCGGAGGGCGCCACCACCACGTCCATCCAACGACAGCCCCTTGCGAATTTGCCGATAGCGGTGGTGACTCCGAGGCCACAGACGGGATGGAGAGGACATCGAAGCTGAGGTGACCACAAGAGCAGGGCATGAAGGGCCACAGAACGTGATACCTCTTCTTCTTGTGTGGATTACAGACAGAGCTGCAGTGGCACACCGTGTCCCCCCAGGTCACCTGGTTCAGCCGGCGGGTGCCCAGGACCCTGATGAGGCGGCTGTTGTACGGCGTGTCTCTGACCCAGAGCACCGAAGAGCAGGTCATCGCTTCTGGCTTTCGCTTCAGATCTTGTCTCTACCACAGGAACAAAGGTCAGCAAAGGCTGTGACCACACCAAGCTGCTGTCGTTGTTGTTGTCGTTGTTGTCGTCGTTGCTGTTGTTTTTCTCATGCCGTAGTTCAAACGGCTGCATTGCACTATAATGACACAACAACTACAATAAAACACTGCTACTGCTACTACTGCTACTACTACTACTACTACTACTACTACTACTACTACTACTACTGATGATGATGATGATTACGACGACGAACGACGATGATGATGATGGTAATGATGATGATGATCCTGATCCTATTCATGATGATCATGATAATGATGGTGACGATGACGACAACAACAGCTTAAAAAGCCACGTGGCGAAGAGGTTAGGGTCGCGCACTCACGGCTAGTAGGTCGTGGGTTCGATTCCCATTAGAGCTATTTATTTGTAGGATTTTTCTGCCCTGACGGATTCCTAACGGAGTTGAGTTTGCTATCGGCTTAACTGGGAAGACTGGGACCACACAGTCAAATTTCATCTACTTAATGGATGTACCTTTGAGAGTGCCGCTGAAATTTTGTGACGAACTCTGCAGGTGTCTGTATTTCTCGGGCCTGGTCGTTGCCAGAATATGACATGAAAGTAAAGGTAGAGTTCAGCCCTGTCATGCAGCCTCAGATCGGAATGGAATCTTACTCCTTTAAGAGTATGTTAAAGTAACGACTGTTTAAAAAAAAACTTTGAATAATATAGACACAACGGATATAGTAAGAAATTACATGTTTGTTTCTTTCATGATTTGAACATTTACAATTTAAACAAAGCGCGCGCACACACAGACAATACACCGAAAATACTCATGCGTACGTTGATACTGCTGTTTGTGCTGGTTGTTGTATGGAATTATTTCCCCTTATTTGATACATGATTTTGTGTTGGTGTGAAAGAAACGCATTGGTTGGGCTAAAAGAGAACTTCTACTACGCAGCAAAGCTGCTGCAAAAAATTGAAGACGACAAAATTGTAATGTTTCTTCATTTGGCATTTCTTTTTTTCATTCCTTTTTCCCGTAAAGTGCTTAGCAGGCATGTTCGATTTTCTTTCTTTTCCTTTTTTTTTTTTTTTTTTGGGGGGGGGGGGGGGGGGACGGCACCGAGGGGAAGTTAGTGATGTATGTGTGTGTGTGTGTGTGTGTGTGTGTGTGTGTGTGTGTGTGTGTGTGTGTGTGTGTGTGTGTGTGTGTGTGTGTTTGCGTGCCTCTGTGTGTGTGTGTGTGTGCGCGCGCGCGCGCGTGTGTGTGTGTGTGCATGTCTGTGTGTTTGTGCGAGGGCGCGAGCGCGCGCTTGTGTGTGTCTTCATGTGTCTGTGAACGTGCACACGCATGTGTGTGTGTGTGTGTGTGTGTGTGTGTGTGTGTGTGTGTGTGTGTGGCAGCCCTTAAATCAATTCCAACACCTCTCCCACTCCACAGCCCACTCTTACATACCTTTGGTGACGATTTTCATGTACGACCAAAACATCCAACCACGAGTTGGCAATTGTTGCTTTGATTGTCTGTCTTGCACATCTCTATGCTCTTCACTTTTGAAAATTTGCTATAAAAAAACAACAAACAAACAAACAAGAAAACACCCGATGAAATTAATGTGATTTTTTTTTTGTTTTGGCCTTGAAACCCGAGCGCTAGATGATGACTCCAATTAAGGGTATTTTACTGACTTGTGGTTCAGTTTGCGACAATGCACAGGAGACAAAGATGAATGAACAGTTAGCTGTATTGTTCGGCTGTTACCCTCATTACCATGTTTAGGTCCTATACCTATTATTGTTATTATTATTATTATTATTATTATTATTATCATCATTATTTTTGCTATTGTTGTTCTCATTGCTATTTATTATCATTATGATATCATTATCGTTATTATTGCTATTAGTATTATTATTATCATCATCATCATTATTACTTGTTATATTGTTACTAGCTACTACTACTACTACTACTAGTAGTAGTAGTAGTAGTAGTGGTAGTAGTAGTAGTAGTAGTAGTATCTGTATTGTTGTGATTTTGTTTTGATTGTGGTTAAGGTATTGATTCCCATGCTGTGGTCTGTTGTATCGATTCCCATGCTGTGGTCTGTTGTATCGATTCCCATGCTGTGGTCTGTTGTGTTGATTCCCATGCTGTGGTCTGTTGTATCGATTCCCATGCTGTGGTCGTTGTATCGATTCCCATGCTGTGGTCTGTTGTATCGATTCCCATGCTGTGGTCTGTTGCGTCGATTCCCATGCTGTGGTCTGTTGTGTTGATTCCCATGCTGTGGTCTGTTGTATCGATTCCCATGCTGTGGTCTGTTGTGTTGATTCCCATGCTGTGGTCTGTTGTATCGATTCCCATGCTGTGGTCTGTTGTATTGATTACCATGCTGTGGTCTGTTGTATCGATTCCCATGCTGTGGTCTGTTGCATCGATTCCCATGCTGTGGTCTGTTGTGTTGATTCCCATGCTGTGGTCTGTTGCATCGATTCCCATGCTGTGGTCTGTTGTATCGATTCCCATGCTGTGGTCTGTTGTGTTGATTCCCATGCTGTGGTTTGTTGTGTTGATTCCCATGCTGTGGTCTGTTGTATTTCAGACAACACACTGCAGGTGTTGACAACACCGGAATGTAAGCAGGTGTCCCAGAAAGGTACGTGGCCTTGGTTCTCAATGTCCACTACTTTTCCATACCACACCCACCCAAACTTCTTACAGTCCACAATGAATCAGTTAAGTGCCCTTGGTTCTCAATGCCCACTACTTTTCCATACCACGCCCAAACTACTACCATTTCTTACAGTCCACAATGTATCAGTTAAGTACCCTTGGTTCTAAATGTCCACTACTTTCCATAACACCCTCGAAGCATGTAACTGCCGTTTGTTCTCTGCGTACAATACCATTTCTCACAGCCCACAAGGTATCAGCAAGTGCCTTTGGTTCTGTCTGTGTCCAGTGCTTTTCCATGCCGCCCCCAGAGCACGCAGCTACCATTTGTTCTGTGTGTACACCAATTCTGACAATTATCAGCAGCAGGTCTAGTAAATCCAAACAAGAGTGGTACATGTCGTGTTAATGCACAGATCAGAGATACTGCTAACGGTGATCTTTGTTTACAGACACGATCGATCAACAGTTTCCTCTCGCTGTCCTCGGACTTCTGCCCTTCAGTCTGCTCTTCCCTCTTTATCTGGTTAGTTATATCTGTTGTCGTGTGGAAATGTACTGATGGCCATCGTATACACAGCAATTTCTCTCTCTCTGTGTCTGTCTGTCTGTCTGCCTGTCTGTCTGTCTGTCTGTCTCTCTCTCTCTCTCTCTTGCACCCCCCCCCCCACCTCACCACCAGGTTGATTGTCTCTCTGCCTGTCTTTCTGTGGCTTTCTCTATCAATGTCTTTTTTTCTCTGCATACCTCTCATTTCGGGTCGCCACATCATCCAAACCCTGTCAATGCTTTTCATTCCAGCATCACACATCTGGCTGCTCCAGCCACTGCAGCCCCAGTGCCGGCGTTGCTCCAGGGAATATGAACGTTCATTTGCCGGGAGACCCCCACAGAGGTGCTGGGTGACGTCACTCATTGTCAAGGCTGGGTGACGTCACTCATTGTCAAGGCTGGGTGACGTCACTCATTGTCAAGGCTGGGTGACGTCACTCATTGTCAAGGCGTGTCTGTCTGGCGGGAGCAGGTTTTCAGTGGACCAAGATTTCACCAGAAGATTTGCAGGGTTGTGCAGCCAGGCTGAATGGACGTTCACACAGAGTCCGTAAACAGTCTTCTCCTTCAATTG
>JADBJO010000201.1:312500-320000 GCA_016801955.1 Conus betulinus
TGCTAGGAGCTTGTCACAACTGAAGACAATCCCCGCATAACTCTGCAGAGCATAACAACATTTTGATGTAACCTTGGTGTTCTTGGCCTGACACAGCCTTAAGCCAAGGCGGGGGTTTTGTCTTTATGGGCCAACCGTGGCCTTCAATTTACAATTTCGGAAGACACCTCCTGTGTCTTTGAAAGAAAGACAAACTATGAGGGTCGACCGGTCTTTTCTCTCTCCCTAACTACGTATCCTACAGGTAACTAATCTCCTTGAGCTCCCTGTTCACCGCTCAGCATCCATGCCTGTGTTGAACAGGCGAGCGCAGGCACAAGACTCTAACATTTTTACTCTCCCCCCCCCCCTCCTCCCCTAACCTGCACAAACGATCCATTCCTTTCGTCGACACACTCCCCTAACAAATAAACATATGAAACCACTGGGAACTCGGGGGCACAGTTCCTGACAAAGAGAAGGTGCTGGTTGAGGAGAAGGTGCTGCTTGAGGAGAAGGTGCTGGTTGAGGAGAAGGTGTTGGTTGAGGAGAAGGTGCTGGTTGAGGAGAAGGTGCTAGCTGAGGAAGAGGAGCAGGTTAAGGAGGGGGGAACAGGTGGAGGAACGTGAGCTGGAGGGAGGGGGGGGGGGGGCGGAATTGGGGTGGAAGGAGGGGAGCAGAATGAGGAGGAAACAGGGGCCGATGAATAGGGGGGAGGGGGGTATGAAGGAGGAGGTATTGGTTGGGGATGGGGAGCTAGGAGAACAGGGGGGTACTGCGTGGAAAGCAGATGAATTGATCATTCTGATATTTTCGTTTGATATTCATTGTTTCGAAGGAGTTAGCCACTAAAGAACAGCATCCTTTCTCTGTCCTGAAAATTCTTTATATTATGTACAGTTTTTTTTTTTCTTCTGGTGCTTCATATTGCCTAGTTTATTACAGAAAGAAAAAAAAAAAACACCGTCCCCTCTGGCTCATAGTAGTGCAATGGAAAAAAAAAACCTGAAGTCACAATTCGGATTTAATATCTGTGTTCAACATCATGCTGCCTTTTCTAGATCTCCCCATCCCCAGTCCTCACTGTAATTTGTAAGAGCAAAAAAAAAAAAAAAAAAGCAAATTGCAAAATTCTGTTTATTAACACTTTAAATCAACTGTTAGCGTGGTGAGGTATGTGTATGTGTGCGAGCGCGTAAGCTGCCGTCTACACTCGCATGGATGTGTGTGTGTGTGTGTGTGTGTGTGTGTGTGTGTGTGTGTGTGTGTGTGTGTGTGTGTGTGTGTGTGTGTGTGTGTGTGTGTGTGTGTGTGTGTGTGTGTGTGTGCGTGCGTGCGTGTGTGTGTGTGTGTGTGTGTGTGTGTGTGTGTGTGTGTGTGTGTGTGTGTGTGTGTGTGTGTGTGTGTGTGTGTGTGCGTGCGTGTGAATGTGTGTGTGTGTGTGTGTTGTTTGTTGTTTGTTTGTGTGTGTGTGTGTGTGTGTGTGTGTGTGTGTGTGTGTGTGTTGGCAGAGGCATGTTGCAGGGGGTGGTAGTGACTGTTGTCGATATCTGACTTGTGTGTTGACAACAGGAGGAGGACCAGAGAGTGCCCCCTGTCGACATTCCACTGTCAAGAGCAACGCAAAATCGTAAGTGATAAAATGGCAATCAGTTATGAATACACTCTACCGCCAGTTCCTCCTCCCTCAAAGACTCTACTCCATCGGCATTTGCACTTTCATAGGCGTTTTTTATGATAGTATTGGACCCAACGAATTTGTTTAAGCTAAGGTACACAAAGAAATAATGAACGACGGAAGCCAGCGCAACACAACACTTTTCTATAAAGTACTTTAATACATAAGCGTATAAACAAGTATATAACCATAAACAAACAACAGAGCATGTTAGACATTACAATGAAGTCGCCATATTGAGATAAATTTGAAAATTGATGAATAAATTTAATTATACGTGTATGTTTTGGCAGGTTTAACTAATGGCACACAAACCAATTTTGCGAGTTTGATAAGCTTTGTTTTCACTGGGTCTTCTTGAAAGAACTGCCTTTATTAGCATTTAATGATGTTAAGAACATCTCTTAGTGATAGTGGCGCGCAATCTTCTGCGACTGGAAAACAACCAGTACGTGAAGAAATTCTTCATCGATTTCATCCAGTTTGCAAAGAGTACATTGTCTGTCTTGTCTGGGTATCTTAAAGGATCTGTCTTGTTGAAGGGGAAATTGATGACTGGAAAGTCTGAATTTAACCATAGGTTGATGAAGGGAAAGTGGCAAAATCTCCACATATTTCTCTAAACAATGAAATTCTTGTACATGTGTTAATTGTGACACACTCCACGATCATGTACGATGCTTCTCATGTCTGGATGTACGAATTTCTAATCTTTGTTTTTCATTGAGTTTGAACTGATTAACGGACATACAGTGATTCAAAAAGGTCGTTAATAGTAAATACGTATGCTGCAGGCATGGGAGTGTAAACGGGCCAGATTCAAGTATGCGTTCGCACATTTTGAACAGTATCACTGATAGATTTTCAGCACGGCTGACTGATCCAAGAAAGAGACTATGCAATAAAAAACCGACATTCTAGTTTTTAGTTTAGTATCTATGGGAAAGCAGTCCAGATCACCAGAGACTATGCAGGATGAATGACAAGTTTTCAACACCAAAACTCATTTTCAAACGGCGTAACTGTATCTGCTGCAGGATAAGATTTTTCAAATGAAGTAGAAGTTTCAACACCAAAAATCATTTGCAAACAGCGTATCTGTAGCCTGGTGCTGGATGAAATTTTTCAGAGCTCCAGACTTCACATCCAACTGACCCATGAAAAAATCCAAATGGTAGCAGGTGCGACCATCCGGATATCCAATCATCATGCCGGAGTCGGGGGCTGCACAGGTAGTAGGATCTCCATCCATGTAGCTATAGCTATTGTCGTAAAGAACCGCTTTCAATGCTTTCACTAGGCAGTCTCTGGGCATTCCCCGCCCCCCTGGGGTGGGTGTAGCTCATCATTTTTTTTCCGCTGCTGGTACCTCCCATGGCATTGCACACATCTGAGAATGACACTCACTGCTAGACAGGTCTGGTGAGGCAGCGGTGTTGTCCTTCTCTTGATCTTCTGTGACTTCCTGAGGGACTTCTCCGGTACTGATGACCTTGTGAGGCAGGTGGGAAGTTGAATGCTCTATGGCCTGTTGAACGACTGTTGACCATGGCTAGACCGGCGATCCACTTCCCGAGAAGAGGAGTCAGTATGGGTACAGGTTCGGTTTGTACGTCTAGGGTTTGTCCCTGGCCGGGTGGGTGTCTTTGATCTTGGTGGCGTAACAACCCACAGCATCATTTAGAGCTGGGGTTTTCCCCTGCCATTTCCTTGCCCAGCTGTTGAGAAAGCCAGCAGTAGGTAGGTGTCCAAAGTCTGACCGACACATAGGGCTAATGCGTAAGTCCACATCTGCTAAGTCGTAGCCACGAGACCGTCTTCTTAAGTTATCCCGAAACTTAGCGGATGTGGTGTAGCGTACATGGACTAGTCCGCCCGCAGTGACACCTCCTTGATGAAACTGAAACTGACAAAACCAGTCACCTGTGGGTGGGATGGATCTTCTTCTAAATGGACACAGTCTCTTTGGCCAGTTCTTGTTTCCTTGATGGTGCTGTCGTCTTCCTCCAAAGCAGTGATCACTGTCGCTCCAGACTTTTCAACGTACCCTATATGCGGTCCCATACTGGCAGGTCCCTCTTGTTTCTCAATGGCTTTTTTCTTAGCCAAGGAATCATTCTGTCTCTAATTTGGCGTGCTTTGTGAAGCCCAGAGGGTCTTTTTGGCAAGCAATATTGAGCTGAAAGCTTCGTAAGGGATCAGTGGATTCCTGGTTTTATTCTTTGATTGTAACTCACTTTGGTGAGTAATTAAGTAGTGGGGGGAAAACCAGTGCAGGCTAACAATTCTTCAGTCGTTTTAGTAATGACTTGGCAAAGACTTTGGTGAGTAACGGTGAACTGCCTGGCTTGTCGCTGATGCTGTATTTTGAGGACGATTCGTGTATCTCTCTCTCTCTCTCTCTCTCTCTCTCTCTCTCTCTCTCTCTCTCTCTCTACGTGTGTGTGTGTGTGTGTGTGTGTGTGTGTGTGTGTGTGTGTGTGTGTGTGTGTGTGTGTGTGTGTGTGTGTGTGTGTGTGTGTGTGTGTGTGTGTGTGTGTGTGTGTGTGTGTGTGTGTGTGTGTGTGTGTGTGTTCAGGGAGATGCAATGAAAGCATTGCCACACACACATGTGTTCAGGGAGGACAGAAGCCTCGTACCACGCAGAACCCAATGAGGTGACGAGCGGACCGAACAATTACGACAGTTCACAGGATGACTTCGTGAACCCGCCGTCCACCTTTGACCCTACTCCAGTGCAGCAGCTTCGCTACTCTCAGTTTGGCAGCTGCTGTACCTCGTCCACAGTCCTCACCAATTCGGACACAGACTTTTCGCATGCAGACCCAAATCCCTGCCCACAGACGCCATCCATTTCGTGTAACACACAAAGGTCAACATCGTCTGCTGATCTTCCAGAGTTCTCTGCTGCCAAGACAGATCCCAAGCTGCTACCCCAGGATCCACCGACAAATCCAGAATACGTCCGTTGCGGACTTGCTGGTGTTGTCCTATCAGGCACGGGGTCCACAGAAAACGGGTGTCACGGGACCTCAGAGGCGGGCACCACAGAGGAGAGTCTGACTACAGCCAGTATAGAGAGCTATGCTCTGGTCGCTCTGCATAATGCAGATCAAACTGATGCCGGTAGTGACAACTGCTCTCAGTCAGAATCAGAGTCGGTGGACTCCTTGGCATCTTCGGAAGCAATGGCACATCTACAGGACGAGGCATTACCAGCAGCGGCATTGTGTTATGCAACTGCTCTGCCCCCGTCCACAATCAAGGAAGGATATGTCAGTTTGTCCTGATAGACTGCAAGAAAAAGAAAAAAAGATACAGCCGACGGGACAGGTGGACCCAGAGAAGTACAGCCTTTGACTTCCGAACAAACCAACTGAGAGCAATCCTGCACCACCACTGGAAGCCGTTTGTCCTGATAGACTGCACCGATTACCGACACATGCGTTGGATTTTCTGTCAGTCTTCCATTCTCTATTGTGGACGAGACCCAAACATGTCGCATCGCTGATCACTTCGCCTTTGCCATACGTCGTCAGTGTGAAATCACCCGCATCCATTCTCTTTGCTCTATCACTCGAGCAGTTTTTTATGCTATCTTTCTTGACTTTTGTCAGTCCACTAAGAATGTCTCTTTGCGTACACAAAGCAGATATATAAACAAGGAATGAATGTCTCGGGGTGTCGTAACGGTTAGTATATCCCTACTGGCAGTTGACTGACGGTGGCGTTTTTTTTCGCCGGTGGGCTCTGCAGTTATGAGATATGGGCCGCAACACCCATAGGAACGAACGCTCCCATGGAGGTTCTGTTCTGTCGTGTCACATCCAGTGGCCATTACACAGTGGCATCTGCCAAGGAGCAATTGTGTCCTTTGACGTCTTAATGGAATGCCCTGCGCGTGCCTGCACACTATGTAAACACAGCGCAGGCTTTCCAGGGTGGTGCAGGACTGCTCCCAGCTGATTTGTTCGGCAGTTGAGGACAGTACTTCTGGATCCCACCCGCACCTTCGGGTATATCTTTTTCCTCAAACCTTGAGCGCTGGTCGTCACGGGTGGGGGGTCGCCCATGCCTGTATTAGAGAGGCTGGCCTGGCACACCGTGGAGAATCCCACAGTTTGTCGCAGTGTGACAAAGCCTGGCATCCTCTAAAGGGGGAATCGCCACAGAACGTGGCCATGGTGTCAAAACGGTAGGTGTACCGCCCACAGAATTTCCTGACTGCGAGAAAATGTGGAGGAACCTCCATACACACCTCCCACCCCACTCACCCCCCAACTCCACATTCCGTAGTGAGAGCACTCATACCGTGGTGAGAAATCAGTTTTGAAATTTTTCAGAATGTGTGTGCTTCTTCTTCTTTCTTTCTTTCCTTCCTTCTTTCCTTCCTTCTTTCCCTCCCTTGTCTGTCTGTCTGTCTGTCTGTCTCTCTCTCTCTCTCTCTCTCTCTCTCTCTCTCTCTCTCTCTCTCTCTCTCTGTGCTAGTTCAAAAACAGTTTGCGAATAATCGATAATTATCTGTTGCTGTTGTCAACTTTGGAGAAAAGCTTCAACTGTTTCTTGAAAAGTATTATGGTTTGTTTTATGTAAAATGGAATCGAAGGTAAGTTGTATCGATGTGTAAACAGTGTGATGAATTGAAAACAAGAACACGATCAAGGCCTAAATTACCTGAAGTTGTAAAGTGTGCTCGTGGTTGAACGAGGTGTTTTGTTTTCCTTGCTTATCATTCAACCTGCTCTGGAGATAATTGAAATTGGTCAGCAAGCTGTTACGTTAGACGTGATTGAATTATTTGTGTTACTTTTTGTTGACGTTATGCTTTTTGTGTCCAAAATGGTATCAGATTTGCCGAGACAATTAAATAACTATAACTTGTACTTGGCAGGTAGGACGCTTGGCACTTACTGAGAGGTGGACTTATGGTAACGAAATTGTGACTGTGGTGACTGTGTATGTATGCCGTGGAATGTACCCTTCAATGTGACTTAGTTTTACATGTTAAGATATTAACAGGGCAACAAAACAACAGTTAATGTGCGTAGTAAATTGAATTCTACTTCTTTTAGTAAGTTTACGAATTTGTTTGAATCACAGCTACAACCAACAGTGCAATACGGTGATTAAATATGGGCGTTTGACAAAGGTACTGAAACTGGTAGGACACATCTGTTTGCCATGAAGCGCTCTTAGAATGTTGACAGCAGACCTCCAAATGATCTTGTACATTGTAAGCTCTGGAGATTTTCACTCCATGTTTATTCTTACACAAAGTGTACTAAATTGCAATCGACTCGAATGGAGTAGACTGCTATCGAAACCTTACAAAATGTTATACAATTTGGACAGCATTGGCGCGTCAACGTTTATAGTCACATGGGTTTGCGGTTGTTTGCCATAATCAAGTCGTTCAGTGCATTCTAAGTATCTTAGGCTCTTTCGGGCAGAGAGCTGCAGACTGTAGTTGGCAGGGTTGGCAGGATCACATGTACGCTAGTGACTAGTCAATTTAAAACTAGGCCTACATGTAAAGTTGAACCATATATTCTAAGTGGTATGAACAGGTATGTAAAAAGTGCTTTGATGAAGTTCAGATTTCGGTATTTCTGATATTGTTCGTCGTCGTTTTAGATACAGAATGTATTGTAAACAAACCTTTTAAGTGGAATATGTTGTGGCGCTAAAGAGGGTAAGATTCATTTCTAGTTTTACTGTCCTGTTTCCCATGGTCTTAGAAAGAAAACAACTCAAACCTAAATACTGCGACAATCCATGTCACTTTTCACGACATTTGCGATGGTCGTTCAGAAATGAAGCCACGCTGTGAAGATGAACAAAAT
>JADBJO010000201.1:330000-340000 GCA_016801955.1 Conus betulinus
ACACAATTTCGTTGTATTCCAACGCGGAAAGAGGATACGAGAAGCATTAGTCACCGAAATACTGTCATCAGCAAGGCCTGAAAAGGAATGAACAGTGATTGATGAAGCAGCCATGTTCAAGTACATATTCATACACAACATTTTAAAGCAATGTTTTGTTTTCAAGTCAGTGATGAATAGGAGATAATGTTGCAGTTGAGTGAGGAGAGAGAGAGAGAGAGAGAGAGAGAGAGAGAGAGAGAGAGAGAGAGAGAGAGAGAGAGAGAGAGACAGACAGACAGACAGACAGACAGACAGACAGACAGAAACAGACAGACAGGCAGACAGACAGATAGAAGGGGAGAGGCAGGGAGGGAGAGAGAAAGATTCGAGCGTGCGCTACTAAGGTAGAAAGCCAAACACAATGAAATTAGAAAGGCAAACAAACAAACAAAAATGCTACCACCACTCATCGCTCATCTCCCCCCCCCCCTCCCCCACCACGACAAAAAGAACATAATAAGCAGTACGCTGGCTCACGCACGTGCACTACATGAGAACGCAATGAATCTTTCACATACTGACATTTACATGCACTGACATAGCGAGTCCAATCATTAACAGTAGCAAATTACACTTCCCCAAAGTAACCTATGAGTTGATAATGATAATGTAATTGGCATACATGTGAACAGGTGTTAGTGAAATGAATTATACTGCACAAACTACGTAACTAGTGAAGGTGTGCAAAATTTGGTAACAGTTTTTTTCTTCTGTAAGATTCTGAGCTTTTTGATGGCATTAAGTTCAGGCAGAAGTATATCTATCAACCTCATTTGACAGTCAGCAAACACATCCATTACTGGCAGAACTCCCAACTTGAATATGATCCAATACGGTTCGAGGAATTCAGGAGACCAGCTTTGACTAACTGCATTTGAAGATGCTGATAAAATGTTTCACTGAATGTGCGATGACCTGAGAAAAAACGGTGTCGAATTGATTGAAGAGAGTATATGTGCCTTCAGGAATAATTTCTCTGGCATAAACGTTACAAAAAGTGCTGAATCCTGCAGAGATGATATATTTGCCCACATGGTGCTTTGTATGAGGCTTGGTATGGGGAAGACTGTGAACAATTGTTGTCAATTCTTATGCCTAGAACACGAGATTATTTACTTCTCCAATTCTTACGTACATTGCTAAAACAGAAGCAAACTTTTTTTCTATGGATATTTTTCATAGACAATTTTCAATGCACATGTTGTGAATGTATGCAACTGTTTCACATATGACTGGAGCTGAAATTGTAGAATGTTACCATTTCCATGACAACAGCGCCTTCCCCGTCTCCTGCCCTACTGTTGCATTCTTTTGATGCCCATCTCCCCAAGATCTCCCGTTCCCATACCAACACTTGAAATGAGAGGCGCTGGGCTGCTGGGAATGTAGTTCTTGGTGCGGGTAAAACAATTAAAAAAAAAAACAAAGCAGGATGAGACCAGTGAGACATCGTTTACCTGGGCGAGTTTTGCAAATAGGTAACTTCAGTCAAAACCATGATATCTAAAAACTGTCTGTCACAAATGTAACAAAATTTCACGAAATAGACAGCATGGTCTGCTCTTTGTGAGGCAAGTTACACAATGATATAAACAGGTGTAGATTATCTCCCTTGAATTAAACTGGTCAGCCCATTCTCCCTCAGTGAATTGGGCGAGTTTCGTAATGAGTTCATGATGATTTGCTGAACAAGGAAAGACAGAATGTGAACAGGTATGCTGGTTAGACAACGTCTTGAGTATTCTCCTATGAGGTGTAGGTTTGGATCGCCTGAGCCTCTCCTGACCTTTTGCAGCTTCAACACATTATTAGCGACAATTCTTTGCGCTTGCGCAAAGTTGGGGGCCAGAAGAAACGTTTCAAGGACTGCCTCAAAGTGTCCCTCAAAGGCCTGGACATCAACCTCAACACCTGGGAGTCGCTTGCCCTGGACCGCCCAGCCTGGCGGAGCAGCATCACAAAGGGTGCATGTACACCAGAGAAGAGACGCACAGCAGAAGCTGAGAGAAAGCGAGCCGCGCGCAAGGCCAGAGCTACCTCCACCTCCACTTTAGCACCCACCTACATGTGTCCCACATGTGGGCGTTCCTTTCGGGCCCAGATCGGCCTCACCAGCCACCTGCGGACCCACACTCAGCAATCCTCCATCTGAGATATTGGGAAGAAAACGCTCTATTATTTATTTCCCAGATAACGAATATAGTGCTGCAAAATGATGATACTATGGTTGTATCTTCATCTTTCAGTCTTTTTCCTCTAGAGTTTCTTCTCTCTCTCTCTCTCTCTCTGTGTGTGTGTGTGTGTGTGTGTGTGTGTGTGTGTGTGTGTGTGTGTGTGTGTGTGTGTGTGTGTGTGTGTGCGTGTGCGCGTGTGTGTGTGTGTGTATTCATGAATTCGAATAGAGAATAACTTACATCCCCTTGCCCTCTGTTTCATACTCACAGCATGTCTGAAAGACAATTCCTCTGTCTCTCCAGTCCTCGCCTCTAAAACATGGTGCTACAGGCCAAGCCAAGAGCCATCATCGCCTTTATCACCTTTCTTGTCGCGGCCGGTTTTGTGGGGGGACTATGGCCGTCGTCTTGCGCATGCTTACAGCCAAGGGGCACCGGATGGCGCGTGCCTTACAATGCGTCCCCGGCATGGAGCGCCCGCCCAATCCGTGCCCTCACCATACAACCTGCTGGTGTCGTCGCCTGAGATTGGACCTTCTCAGGTTGTGACAGGTTAGTAAGTCCTCCATGTCTTTAGGCTAGCTGCACGTTCGTCCGCGCTTCTGTGTGTGTGTGTGTGTGTGTGTGTGTGTGTGTGTGTGCGCGCGCGCGCGCGCGCGTGTGTATGTGCGTGCTCATTCCAATGCCCCTGTGTCCACATCTTCAGCCTGTCAAAGGTGTGCAGTACTGAGTCGTGTGTGCTGTCTGTAAGGTCGTGAATGTGTGTGTTTGTGTGTGAGCTGCGTGTGGTGTTTTGTACGCTGCATTCGATACAACAACTGATCAAAACAATTCTCCTTCACTATTTTTTCAATACAGCTATGGTTCATCTGCTATGGGTTCCGCGCCCCGCTGTTTGTCATTATACTTTCGAAAATGTCACATTCAACAAGAACTATCAACTTCCTGCTACACATGCACTTGGTTGTTCCCCAGAGTTCAGTGCTTGGCTGTCCGGTTTATTCTAAACACCAAATCACTAGGATCTAAAATAACCTACCACTACATCTCAGCTCAGTCAGTGGCTGATAATACCCATGGCCTTGAGAATAATGTCCACAGACCGGGTCGGCCTCGCCACACTGTCAGGTGCGTGCAATACTATTAAAAAGAAAAACCGAAAGCCAAGCGATGACAAAGGATAAGTACTGTTGTTCAGGTTGAAAAATAAATCTCCTTTTCCAGTTTTCCCTATATCTTGTAGGCGATTTTGAAATTTCCTTTCCTGCTCAGACTAGAATTTTTGGTATCTTCATCACGCACATTTCGTTAAAGGCGCACATGTTTCAAAAACTTGCTGATTACTATGTATTGAACTATACTGAATCAAAACATTTTGACATCTTCTCACTATCGATGCATCAACTCTGCAAAACACACACGCACGCACACACACGCACGCACGCACGTACGCACGCACGCACGCACGCACGCAAGCACACACACACGCATGCACGCACGCACGCACGCACGCACCCACACACACACACACACACACACACACACACACACACACACACACACACACACACACACTGGTCTTCGCCTTTCAAAATTTGATTAATGAAACTTGCAAGCTTTAATCGACTTTTTAAAAAGGCGTCTGATTTTTAGTTTGGACTGTCTTAATATGGTACTGTTTACATTTTAGTTTGGGGACGAGAAATGGAATTGGACATTCACGTTTTATAAGAAGAAAAAATTAAAGTAAGATATATATGGTACATGATGAAAACGTCCTGCAGTTTCAAGCTTAAATAGGGCTATCGCCAGGCAGGTCCAATCACTTCAGAATTACTTATTTCACCTGCAGAACTACCTGCTGGAAGGATGGGTAAGAGATGCTGCTATAAAATGGCGCAAAAGTAGCAGATACTGATTTTCACAAAGCAGCTAGTTTGCTGATGAAAAAACGTTTCACATGAGAAAAAAAAAAGCGAAAACTGGACTTTAGTCTTTTTCGGCCTACGTGTGGATTTACATGAAAACGTAAATGTACAGCTATGTTGAAAACTAACCAAATGTTGAAAACCACCGAGATATTATTCATCCAAATTCAAAATTCTAGGACTCTGTCAATGACTGTTGTAGGATGATGGAAATGAATATCGCAGATAGGCTCCTCACTCTTTTTCTTTTCCCCTCCACTCAGTTCCTGAACTATCCTCGTTTCTCCTGTCATGTACTCTGTAACATTGTCATTCTCCTGAGCTGATTACAGCCAGCTTGAGAATATTGTTGTCCGCATATAATTCCTGTTACTTTAACGCCCTTCTGAAGCACAAAATACTTTGAGAATTCGCTTGTCTGCTTTTAAACGTATCCATAACTGCATTTTTCAATGCGTAGTTTAGACGTTAATCTACCATTTTATCTGAGTTTATGTAAAAAAAAAAAAAAAAACGCCATATTCTCTGTATATTTTACTATTCTTGTATGCGTGTTGTTTGTATGATTTACCATGCTTGTATCATTTCACTTAAGTCTATCCTTCTCTGTATTAATGTTCAGTGTTGTCTTTCTTAGTTTTCATTGTGAAGTGAGATTAAGTGTGCCCATATACGTGATGTACGAGTTGTCTTATTGTATTCAATCCTATCGTAAAGCGCGATTATTATCATTATGACACACACACACACACACACACACACACACACACACACACACACACACACACACACACACGCATGCACACACACACACCACACACACACACACGCATGCATGCACACACACACACACACACACACACACACACACACACACACACACACACACACACACATGCACGCACTCACACACACACGCACGCACATGCACACACACACACAGAGAGAGAGAGAGAGAGAGAGAGAGAGAGAGAGAGAGAGAGAGAGAGAGAGAGAGAGAGAGAGTGGATAACGAACATCCGTCCTTTGAAAGGTGATGGCGAAGCTGTATTGTTTCAGTCACCATCAACGGCAGCGACATCAGAGGGTTCATGGTGATGGCGTACTCCAGCGACTTCCCAGTGGGGAACATGATTCCCACACATAACAAAACTAAACTCATCTGTGACGTGAGTAACCTCAAGTTCACACTCAGCAGATCTGGCATGATTGAACAAGAAAGAAGGTTTAGACTAAGACGTGCGGAAAGAGAGACTGGAAAAATAACATTTTTTTTTTCAGTCAAAAAGGAGAGAGAGAGAGAGAGAAGGAGAGAGAGAAAGAGAGAGAGAGAGAGAGAGAGAGAGAGAGAGAGAGAGACAGAGAAGAGGTAGGTATGTAGGTAGGGGAGGAGGGGGGGAGCTAAACATAATAAAATGTTAACATGAACTAAACTCCCACTTAAGGTTTGACAGGTTCATTCATGACATGCAAAAATAGAAAAGATGATAAAACCGGACCGAAATACCTTGAATCAAACGGGGGAAACATCAAGGTCCGTCAACTTTAAATACAACACTTAAGAAGACAGACAAGGATTTAATGGGAAGGAGATACTAGAAGAAACGCTTTGTTCAATAAGTGTTTTCATCACTTGTATTGTTCCTTCAAAGATAGGCCAGCAGGATAAGCAAGTAGCATCTGTTTCCCTTTGCAAAAAAAAAAAGTCAAGCTTGCCACCGTAGATGAGAACCACTTCTATGTAAGCAAAGAACAAAGACTTGAAAATCGGGTAGACCCTCTTGCCCACTTGATTAGTGACAGTAGAAAAACAAACAAGAGCCTCATCGGAGGAGAAAATTGAGAGTGTTGAATAAGTTGATAAACTGTTAATCTGAGAATTTAGGACATGTAGAAGACACAGCCGATGAAGGCCAATAACTCGGGATGGAATTCCACAAGAATTAAGAAAAAAAAATGCTCTCAGAAAATCCCAAGCTAAAAAACAGGACACCGGACAAGCTTGAAGGACTCACAGATCGATGCAGGACATGCAAAAATAGAAATGAGAATAAAACCTAAGCCCAAAGGATTTTCCATTCTAGATAGGAAGAAGAGCAAACACATGATTAGCGTCTCCAGAAACAAGCAAAATCACTTGTTGAAGGGGAAAATTCAATTTTGTCTGTGCGTTGGTAGACTAAGATTTGTCTGAAATTCAAGGGGCTGGACATGTAAACCAAAATGATGATAAAACCTTTACCTAAATACCTGTAATGTTCAGGACGAGAGTGGAACAGACATTCATATCAGTCCCATTTAAATGGCACAGCTTTAAAAGACAGACTTCTGTTTTAGCAGAACGATGTGTGAAATGAAAGTCTTTCTCCAGTGAGTGATTTCATTACGTTTATTAGTTTTATTCTCCCTCCAAAGGGGAGGTCAGAAAGACCAGCGAGCGACAACTGTTCCGCTTTGTTAGAAGCTCATCAGGCTCTTTGCTGGATCCTTGTTACTTGCTGAGTGAGAACTACTTCCAAAGAAACAAAAAAAGAAAGAGGACACTACTCTCTCTTGCTAACACGGTGAACTAGAGAGAACGCTAACTGGAGACCGATTACTTCTCATGTCCCGTTTCCCCTTAAACAGAAGTCTGCCTTTTAAAGTTGTGTTGTTGTTTTTTTTTTTTTTTTTTTTTTAACTAGGATGGATTTCCATGTTTGTTTTCACTCCCTGTCTGGAAATTCAAGGCATTCGGGCCCAAGTACTCTTTATTATTTCAATATATACATTGTATATTTGTGTATGTGTCTGTCTATTTGTCTGTTTTTCTCTGTTTACCCCCCCCCCCCCCCCCCCCCCCCGTCTCTATCCATTTATCTGTCTATTGCTCTCTCTTTCTTTCTCTCTCTCTCTCTCTCTCTCTCTCTCTCTCTCTCTCTCTCTCTCTGTCTGTCTCTCTCTCTCTCTCTCTTTCAGTCTCTCTGTTTTTATCTATCTATCTATCTGTTCATCTATCTATCTGTCTATCTATCTATATGGAGAGAGGAGAGAGAGAGAGAGAGAAATAAAAGAGACAGACAGTCAGAGACAGGCAGAGACTGAAGTGTGCTTGTGTGCTGGCAGGGTCTGGCAGTGACACACACCACCCCACACATGAAGTCAAAGGTGTCGTTTAAGTGGAAGGCTCCGGAGGACGTGCTGGAAGGGACTCGCATTGACTTCAAGTAGGTGGACCGTGCTGTCCTGATCTGGCGTGAGCTAGTCCAATCTGAAATAACGGCCATATGGGGTGAATCACGGAACAGTAAGGTGTGGTGTGGTGTGGTGTGGTGTGGTGTGGTGTGGTGTGGTGTGGTGTGGTATGGAATTGAATGGCATGGTATTAATCATGGTTGGGTGTGATTATTGCATGAAATGGCATGATGTATGCCATAGACAGATGTGTAGTATGATGTAGTACAGCAATTTATCATACAATGTAGTATGAGACCATAAAACTGCATGGAGTACCAGTATATAATTAAATGGTATGGATGAAATCTATCTGGACGGTGCAGGTGGTGAGATTTAGGGATATATTAATGAAATCACTGAGACTTTTAGAGGCTCAGGACAAATCACAGAAACAGGTACAATTTGTTGAAACATACGAAAACAACACATCAAAAATACAGCAACAGCAGTACATTCTGGTCATGGGACGAAAGTCTGTGGCTTTCTTGCCAGCATCATGCTTGTTTTTTATTTGCACTTACGTGCACCTGTTCTTTTACCAAAGAACATGACTCCACTGCTTGACCAGGGGACAAAGGGTGTACAACGGGACTAACAATGTCGATATCAATTTCAATAGGTTCATCGGTCACAGGCACTTTCTCTAGAAGAGCAGTAGGTAATCTTTCCTTCGGAAAAGTCGTTGTTATATGTCACAAGAGCCACAATACTTCGAAATATCTGACCATACACTTGGCCAATAAACGTGGGAGAGCACTCATGCTATAGTCCTGCGAAACTCGGTGTCTCGCCCATATAGCATCAGGTAACACCGTCAAGATGGTTTTGTCTCAGTGGTTGGGGGACAACAAGTTGATGCGTCACAAGAATTTCATCTTTGACATCTCTGTACAGCTCATCCTCTTCCACCACAAAAGAAGATTTGGAATGTCCACATGGAAAACTGACACATTCAACATGTTTCTTCAGCGTGTCATCCTTTTTCTTTCTTTTTTTCTCCTTTTTTTTTTTTTTTTAAAGCTCTCCGAGTTTATCTGGGGTTGCATTCAGGGTTGGCGTGGTGGGGACAAGAAGAGGGATGACGACTTTATTCATTTGTTTGTCTGAGAGCGAATTGGGACAAGAGCTTGTGGGCACACACACAAAAGACCCAGCATTTCCAGCATGCGTGAATGATACACCAGCGTATGTTCATGGATTATGTCTGTCACCGGAATGAAATAGGCAGGTGTACATATTCACTGCAAAAATAGAATGTTTTTACTACAAGAGCATATTCAAACATGTCCATTGAACATGCGGCATTGTTGCCCAGCGGCCGTGTACTACCCTTGACCAGGGAAAGCAACAGCAGCTGTGGCACAGCTTGTATCTTGTAGGAATGCCCCACTGTGCCCATTCTTACAGCACTCATCCACATGAGATCCACGTACATGGTTTTCAACTACTAGGACATGTTCAGTGTTCTTTTATGATACCTGGGCCTGACTGATTTGTGCACTGTGGACAATCTGCTCGTTTGTGCATCCATGAACAACACGTGGAGTACGAAGTACTTTCTCACCTCTCGCATTTGCCACCAAGACCACGCATTCCATGGGACTGCAAATGTTCACAGGAATTTTGTTTCAAAGTGAGGTGGCTGCGGATCCATTTTGCGCCCAGCTTGATGGGATAAGTGACTGTCTATTCATGCTTCCTTTTCATTATCTTCAATGTTCGTCTTGCCTGTCGGCTAATAAAGTCCATTTCAAAGGCTTGCCTCTCACAGTCTCACCTTGGGTGTTTTTTTTTTTTTTTTTTCACTCCCAGTTCTTAGAGAACAGGGAGTACTTTACAATGGGAACGAAGAAATGCTGTCTTTGCGTCTGTCTGAACGTGGTCAAAATGTGTTCCTGTTCCACTCGCTCCAGACAAAACTTCTGAGCCGATCTTTCTAAAAATTTGTATGTTCATTATGGGTCACGGATGATGCCCAATGTTTTATTTTACCAGAATAGCCGTTACTAATAGCCATAACGGCCCAAAACGGTTTATCTTCTTTATGGAATATCTCAGAAAGAACATGTACACACGTATTGAAGGTAAACTGGGAGTACGTTTATATGCTTTGCATCTTGTTGTTTTCTGCGCGCAGAGCCACGGTGGTCAAATCACGCTCGGTTTACTGGATGGACGTTGTTCAACCTTATTATCCCCTGGTGATTGTGGAAACGCCTCCAGGCCTGCCGCCGGTTGTATCGACTGGGGGACCAAAGGGAGATACCACACCCGAGCGAGTGCCACCGGGCGTGCTGCCAACCTCTGGAACAACGGTGTCTGTGACCACCCACATGACACCTGGCAGTGTAAGTTTCAAACAGCAATATTGGGAGGGGGGGGGGGGGGAGGGGACAGCAGGGCAGGGCAACGGCCCCTTGAGGACGCAGACATCGACCATGTGACAGACTGGCTGGGTATGGTACTTGCTGTCATGCTGCTGGATCTTCTGGAGCCTGTACATATTAAATTGCCTGAGATTGTGTTCCTATACCAAGTTACCCCACTTTTTTTTTTAGCTCCTCAGGGCTAAAAATTACTGTGTGTTTTTTTGGGACGTGTGTCATTTTTGTATGGAGGTTAATCAACATGTATCATGTC
>JADBJO010000201.1:355000-475000 GCA_016801955.1 Conus betulinus
TGTACTCATTGATCTCGCTCGTGAGTTGTATGTATTCTAGTCTGGCCGTTGTATTTTGCTGTAGCATGTTTTACTGAACAGATTTGACTCATAGATTTTGTTCCATGTTGATAGGATTGATTTCATGGCTTTTTGTTCTCATTGGTTTTGCACGTGTATATTGTGTGTGTATTCTAGTCTGGACATATCTTGCTGTAGCATATTTTACTGAACATATTTTACTCGTAGATTTTTTCTATATTGACGGTATTGAGTTAACTGATTTATGCACATTAATTGTCTTTGGCATCGGTTGACTCGTTTCCGTTTCCTTTGTGGGAAAGAGGGGGGGGGGGGGGGGGGGTTCTAAATTATCCAAAAGCTACGGCAAAATCTTCAAATTTTCATTACATTGTTGCACATGCTTGATGCTTTGTCTGAGTTTTGAGTAAAGGGTTCCTTGCTGAGCATCGTGTGTTTATTTTGTCAAAGATAATGTGTCAAGATCCATAGAAGCAGTTCAGTGGGGCTGTTCAATCCTTGATACCACTATCATCATAATTCAGTTTTGCATGCACCATTTTCCATGCTCTGTCGTTTTCTCTACCCCCTCTGCGCACACCGTCTTGCCCACAAACAGTGACATCCCAGCCCGTCCTTCGGCGTTCTCGGGGCCAGTGTCCCCAAGAAGAACTACCAGCATCTGGTTGTCCTAGCTCAGAAGAAACCCTGAACCACCACCACCCACTGAGAAGACCGTTTGCTGAGAGCTGTCACGTGGGCGGATGGTGGTGGTACCTGTTGTAGGTCTCATACACAGGACATTTTGATGCGGCTCCTCACTGACCACAGAAGTCGCTGAAGGTGCTCAGAGAGTCTGTTCCCCTGCAGAATGTCACAGTCTCCAAGCCACGAAGATGGATTATCGCAGCAGATGTGTCGCTGGGCATACCTTGTTGCCTGCGATAAAAGTTTGCGGACAAAAAAACACACAGTGTGAAGGGCAGATCAAAAAGACACGGTTTGATGTGTGTGGAATACCAAGGAGATGAAACGACGATGCTGGAGAATGCAAGGATTTGTTCCAAATTTGTAGACAAACAAAATAGCGAGCAAATCATGCACATTCTGTAGCGACAAATGAGCATCCATTCAGTATGCATCTACTGTTCGACCTGAGGGAGAGTGTCGTCATTCTATGTGAATATCAGAAAGAAACACTCATTTCACTTGAAAATAATGCTAAACAGAAAGAAAAAATGGCTCGGGAGGTTTTTGATCATCTAATTATTTATGGCAAAAACTTTGTTTAGGAAGGGAACAAAATTATTCGTCAGATAAATCTGGGATTTGGCAAGCCTTTGAATCTGAAAAAGAAATACATGGCATAGATGAAAAAGAAAAGAGGATGAATTTTGCTCGGGTTGCCGAAAACTTAAAGTCACTGGATAAAACTGTCAAGAAGCTAAACCTGGGCAACTCGTCAGGTAATGGGATACAGCTTTATGCACTTCTGTGTCACATTGTAACGACTACCCCACGTCTTGTGGCAGTATTCCCGTGTAGAATGAAATCAATGAATGAATGACACATGTGTCCGCTCACAAAATGAAAAACGATACACGCATTTGTACATTTCTGAAAAATGCAACTTATTGGATTATGGCGGACAAAAACAATAAACTGTCTGTTAAATAATCAAATACTTTGGTATTTATTTCACAACAAAGCTTTGCGTCAGCTTCTCGTGTAGAATACACAGACTTTCACATTTCTGAAAAATACAACTTATTGGATTATGGCTGACAAAAACAACAAAACTGTTTGTTGTAAATAATCAAATACTTTGGTGTTTATTTCACAACAAAGCGTTGTTTCAGATTCGCATGTGGAAATCTAATGTCAACAACGAAGAAAGTAGTTGTGATGATTACAAAAAGTTAAAATTAAGGTGAAAATTATCCATTAGTAGCAATGCGGTTCACCTGAGAACTATAGGTCCGGCTACACTCACCGAAAATCTCAAATCTTTATCAAGAATTTTCCACAGAACTGATGTATTAATCTCTGTCCGACCCTCAGATCCCAGCTAAACATGATCTGCACGATATTCAAAATAATGCCTTTGGATTTGTTTACACCAAACCCACAGGGCGCTCAAAACCTTCAACAACACTCCGATTTTCAAAGACCAGCATACCATGACCCTCCAGTTTTATGGACAATGGACATGGACAATGGTTGGACGGACTTGACCACAGTGTATCCATCCAGGCCTGACGTCATCTGGTTTTTTGCCGACATCGCACTGTTGCTTGCTGGCTGGGTCTGCACAGAAGGTCTGACCAGCCCTGTTCCTCTGATGCACAAAAAGAACAAAGGAAAACAGAAAGCGGGATAGACGTACGGTTAAACCGTACTGCCATGTGGCAGCGAGGACCAAAGGAAGACAGAGAGCGGGACAGACGTACGGTTAAACCGTACTGCCATGTGGCAGCCTTCCGTGTCTCATGGCGGTCTTCCCTGACCCGTCAGGGCATGAAACTGTCATGCATACTCAGGAAAAGGACCTCACATGGCCTAGAGGATCAACAGAACCGCTAGAATGGTTGATGATTTTACACCGTTCACCAAACACCGAAGAACAACAATATCCTCAGAAACACAGACACTTTGATATCATGGGTGTTAAGAACTGAAGATGCGTGCGTTTCCACCCACACAAGCACTCACAGATATTCACACTTCTATGAGCATCTCTTGAAGCAAAAAACAAATACATGGTGAAACATGGATAGTTTTACACTCTCTTATATACGCGCGCACACACACGCACACAAACACACACACACACACACACACACACACACACACACACACACACACACACACACACACACATGCGCGCGCACGTACGCACGCACATGGACGCACGCCAATAATAATAACAGAAATATATGACAATGAATCTTCACTAATCACCCAGTAAGGTATCTCCTAAATCAGTTCTCCTTTAAATGACCAGCTGATCACCAGCACGACAGACGATGATTATATCGGAGATCCCAACCTCCCTAAATCTTTCACAGTGCCACAGGCCTAGCAGAAGCACTGCTTATTTCCCCTGGAACTGAGAGCTCTTGCCCGACAAGTCAGATACTGATTTCTTCAGGTCATGAACGTTTTTTTACGATGACGGACGGTGCGCCTCACGGGTGTCTCTCACAGGTGAGCTTTCGTTCAATCAAACTTCTCATCAAGATTGTCTTGCAAGCAGCCAGATTTAGAGTCAGGCATCTCCACATTTCCCCCTAAATCGAGGACTGTCTAACTTCTTCACGTCAAAGAAACTGTGTGTCACACGAGCAACAGCCACATCGACAATGGTCTTCGCAAGGGTTTCTGATAGTTTACTTAGAACAGAAAAAGTCCACCTGCAAAAGAATGCATTCATACAGTCACCCGAACATAACCTCTGCCAGTCGCTGTGCACGTCACTCAAAACCGAAGCATAAAATCGCAGCAGACGCAAAAAATTGGCGGCGGATCGGAAAGGTAGTTCAGGCACTTGTTATACTCCCCCCCCCCCCCCCCCCCCCCCCCCCCATTCCCCCACCCGTCCCTCACACACACACGTGCGCGCTCGCACAACACACACACACACACACACACACACACACACACACACACACACCACGCGCACGTACGCACGCACACACGCACATTTACACACACAGTCTGCATGTGGCTCCATGTTATATCATTCTTTTGCCTATTTAGATTCCATCAGTTTCCAGTTGAAAATGTGCAATGGCAGACCATTTGAAAATGGCTCGTCTGTACAATACAATACACCTGCACAAAACACTGCCAGCTCACCAAGAGGTGCCAGGAGACAGGTCAGCTAAGTCTTCACATCTGACAGGCTAACATTTAAACAAAAATAAACCGCCAACAGCAGCCATGAAAACATTACATTCGGGGCATGAGGCCGTTTTCATGATTCATCTTAAATAAAATTCACAAAGACACAAAGAAAAAATGCGTTAATAAATCTCCGACCATCAATAACCTACAAACACTTCACTTCAGCAATCCTTCACCACACACACACACACACGCGCGCGCGCGCGCGCGCGCGCGCGTGCGCACGCACGCACGCACGCTCGCACGCACGCACACGCACGTACGTCCGCACGCGCGCGCGCACGTGCACACACACACACACACACACACACACACACACACACACACACACACACACACACACGCACCGTCAGTCAGTAGGACTTAACAACAGAATTACTGTGTCTGTACATCAAGAAACTTAAGACAACCAGTAACCGTGCGATTTTCCAGAGTGTTTAAAACGCGTAAGACACTTTACAAAGTTTTGCTGGCTTTGTGGCAAGATTCTTCTCTATAAGTTTCAGGAAAAACTAAGCCAGAAAGTGAAATAAATATTAAGGTATTGGTAAGAATGAATCACTTGCATTGTGCTCTTTCATATCACTTCCTTTCATTGGTACATGGTATCCTCCAATACTGATAACAATGATATTTCTTTTATTCATGTCTATAATTCTTCCAAGGCGTTTAGATGATCTACGTACAGTGTTACGCTGGTGTTGTATATCAATTGCAGTTTCAGGCAAGAGGATTATGTTATCAGCTGATAATAGAATGAAAAACTTAACGCATGCACACTCATTATTGAGGGTAGTGGTCATTGAGAGAGAGAGAGAGAGAGAGAGAGAGAGAGAGAGAGAGAGAGAGAGAGAGAGAGAGAGAGAACATTGAACACACTGAACATTACATGGGGGTGCAAAACAAAAAGCAAATAACATAAACAGTGATTCCACAACACTCCAGAATTATAACAATGCCACACACTATTCCAAACACAATAAGTCAGAATACCAACCACCCAGGTTAACGTACCTTCAAGAATTCGCAATGCATGAACAATCAAAACTGTGTGTACCGTCTCCTGTAAGACTCGCATCTTTTGTTAATAACCTCGGTTTGAGTTATTCTTCTTATTTCCATTTGTTTTGTTTGTTTGTTTGTTTGTTTGTTTTTCTTGTGCTGGATAGGCTCCTGGGTTCTGCAGTCTACAGTCCAGACACCAGCCTCTCTTTCATTTCTCCCTCCCTCCTCTCTCCCTCCCTCCCTCCCTCCCCCCCCCCCCCCCCCCCCTCTCTCTCTCTCTCTCTCTCTCTCTCTTTCTCTGCAAGATGGCGGCGAGACATGCCCTGTAAACTCCACCGGTTCAATAGAATTATGCACTTCAGCATTTCCATACACTATGTGCCGGATATTTGTGATGAACTAAACAGCTGACACAACAGTTAAACTGATAGTAAGTCAAGATGTGTGATTCAGCAACGTGAAGAGTTAGAATCGGACATTTTTACTCAGCAGTGTCATCGAGAGTGGCAAAATCACGCACGGGACATTGAGCTGAGCGATGAAGCGTGCGACGAGGTGTGTCTGTCGGCGGGAGGGGGGGGGGGGGGGGGGGGGGATGTTATCATTCTTGCATTTTTGTTATTGTAGACTGGTCGCTGCACTTGTATCTACTCTGGAACTGATCTTGGGACAAATGTTTACCGAGCATTCTGTGCGTTTCATCGAGAGAAAAATACTCCAGGTGGAACTATATACTGTGGGAGAGAAAGTGTGTAACGACTTCAGTGACAGTGGCAGGTTGTGCACGTGCATTCTGCATGGGATAGTGTTCGTTGCTAATACTGTGTGCGATACACATTGCGTATTCCTTGTGGCGTCTGCGTCTCATGTGGTGATGTGGAGGGAAAACCCTGGACCTGTTCATGCGGGACTTTTAAGTCGCAAGGGGTGGTGAAAGGAGCAACAGGAGTGGCAGCAGACTGAGACGACATGGTGAAGCAGATCACGCAGTCACTCCAGCAACACCAACGTGAACAGACCGATATGATTAGTAATGATTTGCGAGACATCAAATCTGAACTAGGCCAAGTGAAAGACAAAGGTGTTGAGAGAGTCACACACACACACACACACACACACACACACACACACACACACACACACACACACACACACGGACGGACGGACAGGCAGGCAGACAAAGTCGTATTTAGGAATGCATTTACAAGCATTGGGATACTTGTTCCTCAGGTAGTAGTTGACGTGTGGCAGATTTGAAGAATTAGAGTAACTGGCACGCCTTGATAAACGCAGCAAGAAGTTCCAAATAGATGACAAGCTGGGCTGAATAAATCAATGCTAACCCATTGTAAAATGTAGTTATTTAGAATGATAACGTTTTGTTCCCGTTTGAACAAACTCAGCAAGATATAGTGGTAGCATGTTTCAGTAAAGACTTTGACGTAAACTCCATTTTATGGAGGTTAGTTGTGTAGAGATAACATGTTTCTGTCGGTTTAGGTGTTTTTTTTTCGGTGGTGGTTAAATCCGGAAACCCCCTTTTGTGGTGTTCGAATCTTCAGCTTGATGAAGGTGGACACTCAACGAAAGAAGAAGAAGATAAAGACCTTTGGGTGAAATCAGATGAGTTTCAAGTCTATACACAGAGTGAATTCTTTTGATGTGATTATGGCTGGTACCACTGCAGAGTGTAGATGCCTAGGTAACTTGAGATAAGATGGCAGTGAACAGGAAAAACAACTGCCGAGAATAAGTATGAGCGTGATATTGAAGTTTCTTTGCCAAACACGTATTGTAGCCAGTTTGTAACACAGATGTGATTGATTTGCAATTGCCGTGTTATGTTTTCGTTAACGATTACGAGACAGAGAAAGAAAGAAAGAAAGAAAAAAGGCAAGGTAATGTTGCTTATAGCCCAGCCGACCGCAAAGGGCCATAATTATCAGGGCTGTCACCATGTGGAAATCAACTCCCAAGTCATTCATTCACACAAAACCCTTTAGAATACACCTTCTAAAGACACGCTTGAAAAGTAAGTTACGATTCTTTCTGCTGTAAAATATCAGATCAGATGAAAAATGTTAATCTCTTTTTGGGAACGAAAGAAATCGAAGAACACACACACACACACACACACACACACACACACACTCTCTCTCTCTCTCTCTCTCTCTCTCTCTCTCTCGTGCTTGTGTATCAACGATGCGGCAGCACATTTGAAACAAGACCATGTGAACCATCTTGTGAGCGACGTACAGAATTTGGTGCATGTTGCACGTGCCTGCTGTCTGAGCAACCAGTCGGCGCCGACACCCCGGATGTGGACTCACCCGGGTCGGAGCAACATGGAGAAGAAGAACCACCACCTCGACACCAAAATATGAACAAATTTATCGGCAGTGGGTCTTCGCAGAAGTTTGTTATAGTGGCGACATTGTGAGGTGTTATCTACAATTACTCACGCGTGCTTTTATGCGTGAAGTTCGGCGTAGTAACTTTGTGAAATGTGTCTATACTCGTGCGTAGGTCGACTCCGGCCTGTGTTGCCAGTGATTGACAGCTGTGCCCCTTTGTGTAATTGACAGCTGCCCCATTGTGTGATTGACGGCTACTCCATTCTGCGATTGACAGCTACTCTATATTGTGTGATTGACAGCTACTCCATTCTGTGATTGACAGTTACCCCATTGTGTGATTGACAGCTACCCCATTGTCGACGCCAGTGGAAGCAGCGGGTTGGTTATTGTTCGTGTGTGTGTGTGTGTGTGTGTGTGTGTGTGTGTACTTCTGTTTAATGTCCGGTCACACATGGTTTGTAGACGACTAATTAAGATAAATTTCACAATGTTTATAGAACATTGTCATCAAGCACACACACGCGTGCACACACGCGCGCGCGCACTCGGTGCTGTTTATCAGTCGAGCATCATCCGATTGTTTTATTTCTAAAATGGTATTTTTTGCCCGTGTGTGTTCAACGGAGAGAAATGAAACCATTAAAAAAAAAAGGGATGGTGCTCGATTGAATAACCACCACCACCACCACCACCACCACCACCCCCAACACACACCCACCATACCGGGGTTGGGGGACGGGTTAGGTTGGAGAGGAAAGAGGTTGTTGAATAGTGTGGAGGCGGAAAAAAAGAGGGAGGGAGCGATCAGAAAGAAACATCTGAAGTATCTGTAGTGAGTGTGTGTGTGTGTGTGTGTGTGTGTGTGTGTGTGTGTGTGTGTGTGTGTGTTTGCTGTTGTTGTTGTTCGTGTTCTTGTTGCTGTTGTTATTTCTTGAATTCAGCAAATATGTATATGAAGATAGATCAGACTCTCTCTCTCTCTCTCTCTCTCTGTGTGTGTGTGTGTGTGTGTGTGTGTGTGTGTGTGTGTGTGTGTGTGTGTGTGCTCAGTTGGTGTGTCATTTTCTTTTTCAATTTAACATTATCCACATGAACTAGTAATGTGAGACAGACACGCACACACAGGCTCTCTCTCTCTCTCTCTCTCTCTCTCTCTCTCTCTCTCGCGAGCGCGCGCGCGCGCGCGCGCGCGCGCGCGTGTGTATGAGTGCGCGTGCGCACGTGAAGGGTGTGTGTGTGTGTGCGCGCGCGCTCACGAGCGTGTGTGTGTGTTCGTGCGTGCGTGCGTGCGGAGGGGATTGTTATTGTCGTTACTGTGTTTCTTATTCAATTTAACGTCAGTCGACGTTAGTGATGTGAAACAGAGAGAGAGGGTGTGTGTGTGTGTGTGTGTGTGTGTGTGTGTGTGTGTGTGCACGCACATGCGTGCTTGCGGACAGCGATTCCTCGGAATTTGCTAAGCCGATTTCAATACAAGATTAGTAATCGATCCTTTCTTTGGTATAATGAAATATTATTCATCATGCAGATAAAAAAATAGTCAAGATTTATAGATAAGAAATAGCTTAATTGATTAAAAAATCTATCGATCAGTCACTCGAGCAGTTTGATAATTAGTCACTTGGATACTCGTTCGTTCAGCTTTTAATGTAATTAAAATTGTCTATAGTTTTCTCTTGCAGCGATTTCAAACGGTTCGTATTGTCCTTAACGGCGAAAAAGTAAAACGACTGCACCTCCTTTATGAGCAGCCACTTATATTGGTCAGAGAGGCTGGCAAACTGTAAGATCCCTTTTGGAAAGATTTCCGCCTTTTCTCCTCTGTCTGACTTGTTTTTTCCAAAGGTAGTAAAACGAAATCTTTCCTTACTGATTATGTCCACAACCATGTTTGCTTTCCTAATTTGTCCCTATGCATCTTTACATTTTCAGAATGTCCTCAGTCATCTTTCATTTCTCATGATGTCCACATCATCTTTCCTTTCTCATGATGTCGACATCATCTGTCCATTCTCATGATGTCCACAGTATCTTTCCTTTCTCATGATGTCCACATCATCTTTCCTTTCTCATGATGTCCACATCATCTTTCCTTTCTCATGATGTCCACATCATCTGTCCTTTCTCATGATGTCCACATCATCTTTCCTTTCTCATGATGTCCACAGTATCTGTCCTTTCTCATGATGTCCACATCATCTTTCCTTTCTCATGATGTCCACATCATCTGTCCTTTCTCATGATGTCCACATTATTTTATTTTTTTTTTTTTATTATTTTTTTTTTTTTTTTGCTGTCCCAACCTCTTCGCCACCTCAGAGGCAGTGCACCCACGCCGCTCATTCCGACACCCCGTCCACAGCCACAGCCCGGTCGGCCCCGCCGCAGCCCCGGTACTAGCATTCCACAGGGAGCGGTCAATGTCAAGTCGTCAAGAGGCAACCCACCGGAGGAGACACTGCCGAGTGACTTCGGTGGTGTTCAGTGGCGCCTGTTCTGATCTAACATAGCAGGGACACCACCTACTAAGCCCCATACTGACGACAATAATTGCTTAGTCGCAGAGCCGACACAAATGAGCTCTCCCTCCGGAGGGCACCACCACGTCCGTCCAACGACAGCCCCCATGGACTCGCCAATACCGGTGACCCCGACGGAACCAAACCAAGGCCACAGACGTGGAGAGGACATCGAAACTGAGGTCACCATGAGAGCAGGGCATGAAGGGCACAGAATTTGAGACATTTTTTTTAATGCTGATCAATGAGAATGAGGATGATTAAGATGATGCTACGGATTTCCATTTCGGGCTGAGACTGCATGACAGGGCTGTACTCTACGCTTCCTTTCATAATATATCCCAGCGTCAACCAGGCCCGAGAGATACAGGTACCTGCAGTGTTGGTCAGGAAATTTGAGCAACACTCTCAGAAACGCATCCATTAAGTGTGATGAAGCTACACTGTGTGGTCCCAGTCTTCCCAATTGAGTCCGCAGCAAACTCAACTCTGGTAGGAGCCGCTCGGGGCAGGAAAAAAAACCCACATGACTCTGATGGGATTCGAAACCCACGACCTCCCAGCCGGAGTACGCGATGCTAACCACTTCGCCACAGCGGCTGGTATGTCCACATTATCTTTCCTTTCTCATGATGTCCACATCGTCTTTCCATTCTCATGATGTCCTCCAAATCATCTTTCCTTTCTCATGATATCCACATCATCTTTCTTTTCTCATGATGTCCACATCATCTGCCCTTTCTCATGATGTCGACATCATCTTTCCTTTCTCATGATGTCCACATCATCTTTACTTTCTCATGATGTCCACATCATCTGCCCTTTCTCATGATGTCCATATCATCTTTCCTTTCTCATGATGTCCACATCATCTTTCCTTTCTCATGATGTCCACATCATCTGTCCTTTCTCATGATGTCCACATCATCTTTCCTTTCTCATGATGTCCACATCATCTTTCCTTTCTCGTGATGTCCACAATATCTGTCCTTTCTCATGATGTCCACATCATCTTTCCTTTCTCATGATGTCCACATCATCTTTCCTTTCTCATGATGTCCACATCATCTGTCCTTTCTCATGATGTCCTCATCATCTGTCCTTTCTCATGCTGTCTACTTCCATCTGTCCTTTATCACGGTGTCCACATCCATCTTTGCTTGCTGTGACGTGCACGCCGATCCTTTGTATGTTTCTGTCTTTGTAAGAGGTACATTAGGGTGTATCTTTCTCTTTTTCTTTTCCTTTCTCATGTTGTCATCATTATCTATCTTTCTATACTCATGATGGCCACACCCATCTGTTCTTTCGTCATGGTTTTATAATCCATTTGTCCTTGTTTTTGTTTGGTTTTCTTACCGATCTTTCGTTTCTTCCCATGGTCTGATATTTTTTACCATTTTTACTATGTCCTTATCCACCTTTTTTTTTTTAGATTTAATTTTGATGTTGCTGCTGCTTGTTACTGCCTTCCTCATGATGTCCCTGATCTTCCTCGCAGTTGGCGATATCAGGGCTGTCCGCAGTGACTACTTGTAGGGATAGGTGCAGTGGCCAGTTCAAGCCTGTCTGCTTTTTTTTTTTTCTTTAGTTATTGAAATTGGTGAATTGCCAGCATCAGAGCTATTTACTTATTCTACTTGTTTGGATAGGTATGTTCAGGCGTGATGTCCTCATGCACCTTATGTGACAGTGATGAATAACTACTACTTCAGACTGCATATGTGTGTGGGGTTGGGGGAGGTGGCACACGGGAAAGCAGGAGAATAGCGCATTGAAATGGGCATAAGTGCACCTGTAAATCGCATGTGAGTTTCCCGGTTGGTTTTGTTGTCTGTGTGTTTTGCTTGTTTGTTTGCTTGTGTTTTGTTTACTGGTTTTTGGTTGTTGTTGTTGTTGTTGTTGTTGTTTGTACAGTGCAGGCAGCCCTGGAAATGCTCTCTGTGGTCTGCTCGAGCTGTACTGAAACAGACATGGTCCCTGCCCATCTTCAGTACTGGCATCTCAGTTCTGTTTCTGATAATGCTTTCAGCTTTGAGTAATTTATTTGTCCTCGAAGCACCAACATTCTTCTCTCTCGGCTTGGTGACTGTGCAGCCGATATGCCAAGACTTTGTGTGTGTGTGTGAGTGTGTGTGTGTGTGTGTGTGTGTGTGTGTGTGTGTGTGTGTGTGTGTGTGTGTGTGTGTGTGTGTGTGTGTGTTTACCACATACCCGGACGAGCCAAGTCTGACAAGATCCCCCTTTGCTGGTATCCAGCCATCCAAAATCCGATGATGTCTGAAGCTGTTTTTACTGTTTGTAAAAGACACTTTCATCTTAAACGGAAATTCATGACACACGGGCGTGCGCGCACGGGCACACACGCACGCACGCGCGCGCGCGCGCGCGCACACACACGCACACACACACACACGCACACACACACACACACACACACACACACACACACACACACACACACACACACACACACTCACAGAGTGTCCTGACTGTTTTCTCCGCTCTACGTTCTACGTGCCATATTCAGTTCTTGGGTGATATTTTTTGCTTAACAGATAACCTCCGTTTAACTCCCTGTATCACAGGCCGACAGACAGGCTGCTGCTTCACTCCGTGTTCGTCCAGTTCACTCCTCGGTGTTCTCCAGCGGCTTTCCATCTTGTGGAAATGCTGAAAGGATTGGACACAACATCAGCAGTGTCCATCTCCGTCCAGTGGCATTTCTTGTGTGTTTCCACTGCTGTTTTCTTTTAATATTTCATGTATTCGAACCTCAGGCCCTTCAGTTTTTTCTCTCGCTCTCTCCCCCTCCTTTAATTCTGTAGCTCTTCCATCACCACCCGTATCCACAGTTGTACATTATTCATGTTTTTTTTAAAAATTTCACATTATGTCAAATTTGGTCTTTACCAGCTATACCTCCAACCATTGAAGTCCTGCCGTCATCCTCTCTCTCCCCCCCCCCCCCCCTTCCCCCCCCCCTTCCCCCCGCCGCCCTCTTCGTTCTTCTCTTCTGCAAACAGATCTTTCACACACTGCTGACCTATTATTCTACATTGCTACGAACTTATGATAGCCATTTCCGTTAGTACCCCTTTACTCTTCTTTCGGCGGTATCGAACAGTAGGATGGACGTACCATATTCAACTCCATCGAGTTCTTCCCTTCCTATCGCGCCAGTCATTTGTCATGCTTATGTTCTTTCCCATGCACAGTTCATTCTCTAAAACTCCTTTCCTCCTCCAGAGCTTCGTCAGTTTCACATTGTCTTCTCCTCACATCCATTGGTCTTCTGTCGGCTTTGGAGGCTATAGATGGCCGCAACCTCCATCATCCCGAACTTCTCCACTTTAAAAAAAAACTTTTTACCAGGTTGAAAGTGGAGGGTCACAACATCGTTCTGGCATGGGTTCCCGGTCATGTTGGCATCGGAGGGAATGAAATGGCTGATCGCCTGGCCAAGAATGCCACAACAGGGAAATTTTCTAACATATATATCCCCTGCTCAGATCTGAAACCAAAAATTAATCATTATGTCAGAGATCTCTGGCAGGAAGATTGGAATACACAGACGGATAACAAACTATTTCAGATCCGTCCAAACCTAAAGGAATTCCTCTCATCTACGTCTGGTGGTCGCAAAGAAGAAATGGTTCTATGCCGGCTGCACACTGGCCATTCGTATTTTACCCATTCATACCTTTTAAAGAGCAGAAGCTCCATGGTGCATTCCATGTCATGTGCCACTCACAATGAAACATGTTCTTTTAGAGTGTTGGGACTTGCATGATGTGAGACACAAACATTTTACAGCAGATTTCATGAAAACCTTGTTCAGAGATGTTCCGCCTGACGCGTTCTTCGAGTTCTTGAAAGAGATTAACATTTTTTTTTATCGGATCTGAGATTTTACAGTGGAAAGATTTTTTAACAAACTTTCGGATGGGTTTTTCGAAGATGTATTTTAAAGAATTGTTTGAGAATGCCTTAGGTGCTTTTCAAATCAAATATCAAATAAAGGTTAGTAATTGCCAAGGTTTCTGAACGCGACAGTCGTCAGGCCTTCTCAATAAATACTGCCAAGCATGCAACAGCTGCACTGACTCCCCTTGAGCGTGCAGAAAAGTGCTCTTGTTTGGCAAAACAAGCTGTTTGTCAGCATCCGTGCACACTGACTCGAACTGTCTACAGGTGAAAATCCTGATGCACGTGACAGCATGAAGGTATGGGAGTGCGTTGTGCTCTCACAAATGGCCATAAAAGCCGTCGAATACCCGTTCTGAAGCACAACACCAACATGCCAGCGAGACGAAGTTGAGAAATTTCGATCGTGCCCGAGCTATCGCCTGGCTGCAGGACGGAGTAGGCGTCCGAGAGGTGGCCAGAAGGCTGCAAGTGTCACACTCGGTCATCATCCGTCTGAGACAGCGCCATCAAACCACAGGCACCGTCCAGGAACGGCCACGCCCAGGGCGTCCCAAGAAAACCACACAACGTGAGGACCGTACCTCTGCAGACAGGCCCTTCGGGAGAGACAACCACCGCCAATGCCTTGAGTCAGCAACTGCGTGCTTCCACCAACACAGCAGTAAGCGGGCAGACCACTCGGCGTCGCCTACATGCCGCCGCCTTGCGTTCCAGGCGTCCGGTGAAGAAGCCCATGCTGACTGCAGGTCACAGGGCACGCCGACTTGCTTGGTGCCAGGACCATTTGAGGTGGACTCGTGCTCATTGGGGCCATGTCCTGTTCACCGACGAATCGCGCTTCATGGTGAGCCCCAAAGACGGCCGCATCAGGGTGTGGCGGCGCCCACACAGAGCAGCTGCAAGATGATGCTATCCAGGAGGCGGCTGCTTTTGGAGGTGGCTCCATTATGGTTTGGGGGGGGCATCAGCCGACACTACAGGACTCCTCTCTACCATGTGGAGGGCATGCTCAATGGGCAGCGCTACCTGCAGGAGATCTTACAGCCTCTGGTCACAGCGACCCTCCAGCAGATCGGACCCCAAGCTGTCCTCCAGGATGACAACGCCCACACCACACCGCTGCAGGGCTGTCAACACTTTCATTCAGGAAGCTGGGATCACCAGGATGGCATGGCCTGCGAACAGTCCAGATCTCATCCAATCGAGAACATCTGGGGAGAACTTGGCCGGCGAGTCCATGCAAACCGCCCACACGTCCAGCTAATCGGGAACAGCTGCTGCACGTCCTGCGACAGGAGTGGGAAAACATCCCCCAGGCCGTCATCGCAAACACCATCAACTCCATGAGGCAGCGCTGTCTCGATTGTGTTGCTGCGCGGGGGGGGACACATCCGTTTTTTTGAACAGATTAAAGAAACATGTTTGTGGATTTTTCTTTTCCCAGGGTGGGTCTCTTTACATTGCTGCTTTATCATTGCAAAAACATTACGCAATCAAATGAAATTGCTTTAATTTGATTCACAAGGGTTGCAATTAAATATCTGTACACATGAAACATTTTTGCGCGTCACCCTTCCATCCATTATTCATCTTTCATGTGTTCTTCTTTTCCCCCTCCTGTCCAACAGTTATCATTCTAACAGTTTCCTCTCGTTCAGATTCACCATTCTCCCCCCCCCCCCCCCCCCCCCCCCCCCCTCCTCCTCAAGTCCACCCTGTCCAACGTTCATCATGAATGGCAGAGGAGGCGATCTGGGAAGAGGGGGGGGGGGGGGGGGGGGGTGGATGCAGCGTGTAAAATGGATGGGGCGTAAGGAGAGGGGGGGGGGGGGGGGAGGATGAATGCACATGGGTGGGCATCATGGGGAGGAGGGAGAGGGGGCATGGATGATAGGCGTGACAAAGGAGCGAGTGCTGGTGCTGAAGGGGCGGATTAAGGGTCGTGACATAGGTGTGAGTGTTGGTGGGGAGGGGGGGGGGGGACGGATGAAGGGCATGACATAGTGGGTGTACTGGCCAGAGAGGGAGGGGCGCAGACGAAGAGCTTGACGTGCGTGCTTTATTGGGGGAGAGGGTGTGCGCGCGGAGGAAGAGTGGTGAGCGTACACACGCACGCACGCACGCACACACACACACACTTATACATACATATATACATGCACACACACATGCACCACGCTCGCGTGGGCGCACACACACACACACACACACACACACACACACACACACACACACACACACACGAAGCCATAGGAACGAGAAGATGGAAAGAAGCTCAACGTACATATTTGGAGAGAGAGAGAGAGAGAGAGAGAGAGAGAGAGAGAGAGAAGAGAATCAATTGAAAAAAAGTTTCAGAACTGTTCTTTGACCTGTGTTTTAACGATTATCTTCTCTTACCTGCGGCTATTCACGGCCTATGACCCACATACACACCTAGTGTTCAGGACATGATCCATTGATTGTGCTCATTATCAAGCTTCCGGGTTGTGAACAACAAAGGACGACCGCTGAAGTGTTCAGCTGTCGGGCGCCTGTGACGGAGATCGGGGCTGTTCCCGATACAACCCGGGACAGGCGGTGAAAAGAGGACACCTGCGAACGTGTGTTGTCAGTGAACTACACACATGCCGTTAGGTCACTTTAGCTTCAGCACAACGACAGATTTCGTGTCGCGTGGGGACAAACTCAAGGGTGGCCCGCTAGCTAGTGGTGGAAGCGTTTTGTGTGCCTGTTACGTTTGTGCTCGAGCTGCTACTAAACACCACGTTAGATTATGCACAACTCAGCGATAGGACCACCCGTCGGTACACAAGGTGACGAGGAAGTCACTTCTACGGTTACTATGCACCACATTGATTTTCCACACCTGTCGGTCCACCTCATCCTTTTCTTTGTTTACCCTTCCCAGCCGCTGCCATGGCCATTCCGGCTATAGCCACGCGTGGGCACGGGAGATGAAATCCAGTGGAGTTTACATTCACAGGTAAGCACGGAAGATACCCGTGTCACTCGCGATTTTGCGGGATTGATAGCAGACGCTTTGATTGGATTGTGTAGTGTCTGGTGTTGATGGGAAAGCATAAAGGAGCAGACAGTTTTAAACACACTTCAGGGCATTTTTAAGGGCTTAGTGAGTGTACACGTGCGTGTGTGCTAGCATGCATAAGCGCACCTTCGCACACGTGTGTGTGTGTGTGTGCTGTGGTTTTGTGTGCTTGTGTGTGTGTGTGAACGTGAACGCATAAGCTTGCACGTAGATCTGTGAGGTAGTGAATAGAAAGTGAGTGCGTGCGTGCATGTGTGCAATGAGCGTAATATCGCTGATCTCTATTTATATCCATGATGGGATGTGTGTGCATGTGTAAATTGTTCTGCTGTTACTACCTCGCAGACTGCACACCACTGAATGCAGTCAAATGAATGAGTACCCATGCATACTCGAATACGGACTGTCCACAATACGCCGATGCACACGTCTCTCGGCAGGGATTTGTGTTATGCAGGTGGCGACGTCCGCGAGCTGTTAGGCCTAAATATAGATCTAGGCCATGGGACATCCTTGACCTTCCCCTTGTCAGTCTTGAGGTCGTATGTTTACCTGTTAGGCGGAAATGTTTGGCTTAGTTCAGTATATTTACCAAAGTTCTAGTTTTACTTATGTCCTAGAAAAAAAAAAAAAAAGCAGAGCAGCGTGGAAATAATTGTTTAGCAAAAAATGTTGAAAACACAAGCAGTGAAAGTCGGCAAAAGTCCAGTTCAGGGGCCCCTACTTTCGCTTCTTGATATCTTACATATTTATTCGGTGTGGATATGTTTTCTTTTCATCACAGATCAAACTGACATTTATTAGAAAATATCCGAATCGCTGTACCGAACAGATGCACAAACTGGCATATTTAAACTGTTCTGGCATTAGTCTTTGACTATGAGAATCTGTTTTCAAAAAGAAGTAGGCCTAATCAATTACGTGGGGATTTGAAACTGGCTCAGCTCGATTTTGCCGAACTCCTAACCCACTGTCAGTTCGGGTTGTCATTAATGAATGAAAAACTGTTCGTTCATAATTGTAGGTCTGCATAATGTTTGCAGCTTGTACGATATTTGTGATAACGGCACGTAGCAAACGTCACCGCACAATGTTTGAAAATGATACGACGCATGTGATCACGGCAAGTAATGACGTCACATATACCATGCTGATCAAACTGAATCCCGTTACCTGAATCTGCAGTTGTGTAGAGATCTATGACCTTCGTAAAGATTATGATCTGTAAGTCCCGTCGCAAACAAAAGAAAGAACAAGTAGGCGCTACTTGGCAAAATAAAGTCAGCATGGCTTTAGAGAGAAAAAAAAGCAAAAAAAAAAAAAATGTATATATGGAATGCTAGCTGATCAAACGTCTGCGTCCTGTATCATACAAGCAGGACAATACTAAAGAATGATTTCTCCAACAGCGGTGTTGCGTTCCTTCGCTTTTCTCTTGCTTGGCATCTGTATATACGACGGGCTTGGCCAGATGGCACATAGGTCTGTCGATGCAAAACTAAACTGCGTGTGAGATTGTCAAGGATAGGAAGAGTGTTTGCTGATGAGGTTCTGTCAAGGATAGATAGAGTGTTTCCTGTTGAGGTTCAGTCAAGGATAGTGTTTAAGGTTCTGTCCATCCTGATTTTGGGGCTGCTCAAATCAGAGCAAATGACCACCTTGAGACCGAACAAAAGAAAAAAAAATTGAACTTTACAACAGTGGATACAGCTTCTGTGTTATGCTTTTAATATTGCATTTTCAAAACGTAGAAATCCATAAAGATTAATACATGAATGAGGAAAAGAGGCTGGGGTGGAAGAACAGGATACTGACAGGCAGGGGTGTAAGTCATGAAATTTACAGTGGTTCAAGACACTGTAGTGGGTGTCATAAAGGAGATGGAGTGAGAGGGACAGAGAGTGGCGGAAACTGATGATGGGAAGGGCGTGAGAAGAGTGAAAGTCGGGGGGGGGGGGGGGGGGGGGGGGGGGGGGCGGAAGGAGAAAGGGGGGTTATAAATTCCATGCGGGTGTCTGTCATATATTATTTACAACTAGACTGACTCCAGTTTCTTGGTGGTCTAAATGGCTGAGAGTAGGAGGAAAGGGAAAGAAGAGACAGAATGTGTTGTGTGTGTGTGTGTGTGTGTGTGTGGGGGGGGGGGGGGGGGGGATGGAAGCAGGTAGGGGAACAGTATTCGTGGAAAAGACGGTCAAGGGAAAGAAGAAGGGATATGCTGGGGGGAGGGAGGGGAGGGTAGAGGTGTCCGGGTTCAATACGAGAGAATGGAAAAGCTGGGAGGGCGCACAAGGGAGAGGGGGGGGGGGGGGGGGGGGGGGGGGGTCCTTCGAACGAGACTACAAACCAAGGTTTCCGTGTGTTTATTCACGCATTATATCTTGCACACACGTTAAATCCCATCACCAACTTTCGGAAGAGATGATCAGTTCGGCCGTTAACATGGTTGACACGTTACGCACAGCATGCACCCTGAGCGAAAAACCGAAAGAAAGAATGAGGGGAGGGTTTTGTGTGAAGAATGTTATATTGATTGAATGAACACAAGAAAACGAATAAATATGAAGCCGACAGACAGACAGCTCTTTAGTCGCTCGGGGAGGCAGCCCGTTATGTGAACAAGAGCGTGCAGTGTAAAGCGCCTTGAGCTTGGTTTCTAACCGAGGATAGGCGCCATGCAAGTACTGAAAATAATCATGTTCTGTTGTTTTCTGATGCTATTATTTCACACACACGCGCGCGCGCGCGCGCGCGCGCGCGCGCGCGCACACACACACACACACACACACACACACACACACACACACAAGGGGTGCTGTAGCTACAGGTGACCTTTTCCCACATTGTTCTGTTGTTTTCCGTATTCCGTTGTTTCATCAGGTCAGGGCCCGAGAGACGCCTCATGAACAGGAAGGCCGTAAACTTGAAATGAAAGAAACTGGCGACCTGCTGAAACACGTTATGCTGTTGTGAACCAGGACTTTCGATGATGGACGCCGCCTGTCGCTGACATAGCCATGGTGTACAGCAGGGCAGGAGGCAGGCTGTACCTTCCCAGCGCCAGTCACCAGTGTTTCTGTCTGCTTGTGGTCATCACGCTGTGTTGTGCCATCCTCTACATCCTGGTCAGACACTTGGCCTCTGCACCCATGAGGTACCTGACCTGGCCGGATCATCCTGACACGACCTCTGCACCTTTCGTTGATTTCATCGATCCGGACCTGAGTTACATTCGGCGTATGTTTTACACGGCGGGGTTAGCGGCGAGTCAGGAGCCCGACTTTCCTCCAAGAAGCGGCACAATGAGAGACGGTCAGCTGCGCGGCTACAACGTCACCGTCTTCCATGGACAACGAAACGTGCATCGTCAGGACATCTGCGTCCCCTTCCACGTGCCTGGGAATCGGACGATGAAGATTTGCGTCTACGAGCGGACGGAGGACCAGATGATCTCCTCCTACCTGCAGGACCATGGAGTGTGGGAGAAGGAGCAGGTTGAGGGCATGGCTGACCTGCTTCTCCGTGATGATGCCACCAGCAACAGCGAGAGGAGAAGAGTGGGTGCTTTTCCACTGAAAGCTGCCCAACACGCAGAGGACGTTAACGACACCCATGTCCGCCCTGCTCCGGCGAAGTCCTCTCGGGGAAGTGCGGGGAAGGAGGATGAAGAATGGAACCAAAAGCTGAGCGTGGTGGACGTGGGCTGTAACATAGGGTGTACACGCTGGCCGCCGCCAGCCTAGGTCACCCGGTGCTGGCAGTGGACCCTGTGCAGTCCAGTCTGCAGCTCCTAGACACGTCCCTGCGCTTGGCTGGTATCCGGCCTCGCGCCACGCTGTTGCTGAACGCGCTGTCTGACCTGCCCGGGCCTGTACAGGTGCACCTGGACCCACCAACAAAGGAGGGTCCTCCGTGTCCCAGAACCGGCTCAACCAAGCACGGACGCGGAGCCACCTGCCCACAGTCTGGGCACTGTGTCTGAATCACTTAGTGACGCTGGTCCCCTCACGCCGCCTCTTTCTGAAACTGGACATCGAGGGATGGGGAGGCGCGGGTCTTGCGCTGCGGTTCGGACTTCTTCCAGCAGCTAGACGTGCGCTGCGTGCTGATGGAATGGCTCTTCTTAAGACATCACCACACAGGGGCTGATGTCATCGATTTCATGATTCGCAACGGTCTGCTGCCCTACTCTGCGTCACAAAGACCACGTTCTTGAGCCCTGGCCAGTACCACACCTGGCCGGACAACGTGTGGTGGCTGAAGCGCTGACACTGTGCCGACACTGACCATGCTGGCACTGTTCTGGCAGTGGGCTAACATGACTGTTCTGGAACCGACGGGTGCTGACACTATGTTAATGTTTACTGTACTGTTACTGACACTGACGGTGTTGACACTGTGCTAATGTTTACTGTGCTGACACTGACGGTGTTGACACACTGTGCTGCTAATGTTTACTGTTGACTGACTGACACTGACGGTGTTGACACTGACGGTGTGCTAATGTTTACTGTGACTGACTGACGGTGTTGACACTGTGCTAATGTTACTGTACTGACACTGACGGTGTTGACACTGTGCTAATGTTTACTGACACTGACGGTGACTGTTGACACTGTGCTAATGTTTGTTTACTGACTGACTGACGGTGTTGACACTGTGCTAATGTTTACTGTACTGACTGACACTGAACTGTTGACACACTGACGGTTTGTTGACACACTGTGTGTACTGACACTGACGGTGTTGACACTGTGCTAATGTTTACTGCACTGACACTGACGGTGTTGACACTGTGCTAATGTTTGTATGTACTTACTGTACTACTGACACTGACGGTGTTGACACTGAATGTGTTGACACTGTGCTAATGTTTACTGTTTACTGACACTGACGGTGTTGACACTGTGCTAATGTTTACTGTACTGACACTGACGGTGTTGACACTGTGCTATGTTTACTGTACTGACACTGACACTGACGGTGTTGACACTGTGCTAATGTTTACTGTACTGACACTGACGGTGTTGACGTGCTAATGTTTACTGTACTGACACTGACTGTGTTGACACTGTGCTAATGTTTACTGTACTGACACTGACGGTGTTGACACTGTGCTAATGTTTACTGTACTGACTGACGTGTGTTGACACTGGTGCTAATGTTTACTGTTTACACTGACTGACGGTGTTGACACTGTGCTAATGTTTACTGTACTGACACTGACGGTGTTGACACTGTGCTAATGTTTACTGTGCTGACTGACGGTGTTGACACTGTGCTATGTTTACTGTACTGACACTGACGGTGTTGACACTGTGCTAATGTTTACTGTGCTGACACTGACGGTGTTGACACTGTGCTAATGTTTACTGTACTGACATCCGCATTGATCCTACATCATGTTCTAATAGTCGATCATCTGACGGTGTGTGACACTGTGCTAATGTTTACTGTGCTGACTGACGGTGTTGACACTGTGCTAATGTTTACTGTGCTCACTGACGGTGTTGACACTGTGATAATGTTTACTGTGCTGACTGACGGTGTTGACACTGTGATAATGTTTACTGTGCTGACTGATGGTGTTGACACTGATGATAATGTTTACTGTGCTGACTGAACTGAATGGGGGGGGGGGGGTGTTGACACTGTGATAATGTCTCCAATCTCTCGTTAAATCGATCCAGACAATAACAACAACATATGTTTGTGTGTATGAAAGTCGGCTGTAATAAAATCTTCAAAGGCTTCCAGCAGAAGATTCACAATTTAATACTCACATGACTGTCGCAACAGTCCGAAAAGAAAGCTGCGTCTTGCGCCCATTCTCTAAACAAAACAATTTCTCAATCGCATTCTTTTTACCTCTTTCAACCCCCCTCCCTCTAAAAAAACCGTCAATGAAACTGAAAGACAGATAAACATGGCGTGGGTTCGAGAATCATACATTGCAGCCAGGCAGTCCGAGAAAGCTGCGGCTTGCGCCCCTTCTCAAAATATTTTCCCACAAGGACCTCTTTCCACCCCCTCCCCAAAGGAACCATGACATACACAAGACAAGTTCTGGAAACTTCGTGCACTTTCGGCACAATTTGATGCCATGATACGAAATCTGTTTGCTTGGGAGTTCACTCTTGGCCGTCGACGAGGCGAGCATGTCCGGCCTTCTCCCTGTGAACTCACATAAAATGTACGTGCGGCAAGAGTATTTCCATCTGTGACGGTGATATGTGGAGGTGGTTTGATGCCTTTTTGTTTTTTTCGATGTATTCTCCATAAATGATTCAAATTTCTGCTGCGATTTTGTTCCGTGAGAATTTTCCGAACGAATATGTCGCGAAGCTCGGTCGGATATTGATAGGCAATTTTAACGCCGAGTGCGTGGTCATTTGGACTAGCTCGAGTTCTTCCCAGTCCGAAACATTTTACAGCTCAGATGACCTGTTACAAGCATGAGCCGTCTTGTACTTCCTCAGACAGCTGTACCACACCCACAGAATTTTTACCCTTCTGACAGCAAGAAGTAAAGAAACAAAACCACCACCACCACCTGGGTGTGTGGTCTGTGACACGTGTTCGTATTCGCGGTCTGTGGCGTGCAGTCTCTGGTTTCAAGCCAGCGTGGAAATGCAGATCATCGTTCGAGATTGAACATCATTTGCCAAATGGCCTGAGGGTGTCATGTTTTGTACTGTTTTCTGTGAAAAGTTGAACATTCAGGGCTGGAGACTGCGATCTGTCGTTTCACGCGCCTGGTCCCTGGTTCTTGGACGTTAGACAACGGTTTATGGTCGGTGATGTAGGGAACGTGATTGAAGGTCTGTTGTCCGTGGCCTGAGTCGTGCTGTTCATTCGGGGCTGGCGCGGTCCCTCACTCTGTAGCAGCAGACTCCGGCAGACAGGAGAAACAAGATGAAGAAGGCGGCGTGCACGGTGACGTACTTCATAATGGGAAGCTCTCTCATTTTCTCTGTCTGAACCAGAGAGGAGGCAAGAATCAGAAAAAAATAACAGGTAAGAATAAGTGAATCAAAAAAAAGTATGTGTATGAAAACAGAATACACAAGACAAAACATGGAAAGGGCGGGAGTGGGGATTGGGGGTGAGAGAGAGAGAGAGAGATTATTCCATTCATTTCACGCCGTGGACAGTCCCAGGAGAGCAAGTCGGTGAGAATGATTATAAGGTGGTTAACCTTTGAGAAAAGGTGGGGGGGGGGGGGGAGGGGGGGGGGGGGGGGGGGGGGGGGGGGGGGGGGGGGGGGGGGGGGGGGGGGGGGGGACGAATACTTTGCCGTCCTTTCAGCGATAAAACCTTACAGATCAGGGGCACGTGAAAACACGTTTCAATATACTCCCTCCATCTTCCCCCTTCCCCACCCCCGTCTTCCCCGCCCTCATTTTGTAAACCCATCTTCCTTTTGCCCTACACACACACACACACACACACACACACTAATGCGTGCTCGATTTCGTACTTCATTATGGGAAGCTCTCTCATGTCTGCATCTGAACAAGAGAGGGGGAAAGAATCCAACAAAACAACAAAATTTGTTTTTGAAATGATCCTGCTACTCCCACTGCAGCCTGTACCCACTCGCTGTGGGAACCCGAGATGCAAATAACTCTTGGTACATAACTCTCTGTCCATAACTCTTTTTCCATTTTTCTCCTCTGACAGTTTTGGCTAGCCATTTGGCATGGTTGCAGGTGTGTGTGTGTGTGTGTGTGTGTGTGTGTGTGTGTGTGTGTGTACTAGTGTGGGTGGGGGTGGGGTGGGGGTTACATACAGCAATATTTGTACATAATGCTTCTTTTTAAATCAGTTGTGGTTAGAGCAATATGGCCCACAGCGCGCGCGCGCGCGCGCGCGTGTGTGTGTGTGAATATTTATTTTGTACATGATTCTCCTTTTCTATTCCTTTGCTTAGAGCCATAACACATGTGCATTTGTGTGTGAGTGTGTCTGCATGAGTGTGTGCGTGTGCAGAGTTTTGTTTGTTTTTTTCTCGAGCGCTTAGAGTTATCTCATTGGGGGGAGGGGGGGGGGGGGGGAGGAAAAAATTTTCCGGGTGTTAAACTCATTTATAACCCCATTTTGTAGATTGAAAAAAGTGCATCACACATGCGCGCGTGCACACTCACATGCAAGCACGTTCGCAAACACACACACGCAAGCGCACGAACGCACGCACGCTTATAAACACACCCACATGCGTGCATGAGCGTGTATTTACGTATGCATATTTATAGGGAGGTTTATGGTCTTTCAACTGCTTTTCACAAAGTCGAAGAACAAAATAACCTACCTTAAGGACTGTAACCAGTTTCCATGTCCATCTTCCCTGTTCGGCTAAACAACACTAAAACATTTGAAATCGTGAAGAATGCTAAAACATTTGAAATCGTGAAGAAAGCTAAAACATTTGAAATCGTGAAGAACACTAAAACATTTGAAATCGTGAAGAATGCTAAAACATTTGAAATCATGAAGAACGTTTGAAGTCGTGAAGAACGCTAAAACATTTGAAATCGTGAAGAACGCTAAAAACATTTGAAATCATGAGAACGTGAAGTCGTGAAGAACGCTAAAACATTTGAAATCGTGAAGAACGCTAAAACATTTGAAATCGTGAGAGTAAGGTTTTCAGAAATCCATTGATTATGAAGTGGTTGGTAATAGGATATAGTGTTTGTTTGGACCTTCAAATAAGAAGGAAAAAAAGGGAGTGGGGAGCTCAAGAAGCTGATCACAAATTCAAACAGCAAATGGTTTCAAAACTCGTTCCAACCATGCATTTACCACCTATCATGTTCCTGAGTGAGATGGGTCTTGGACGGCTTAACACTTCGTTTATCTAAAATAGCAGGATCCAACCTTTGTCTGCAGTTTCTAAAAATTGTGTCTGGATATTGCCCCCCGCCCCCCCCCCCCCCCCCCCACCCCCCCCCCCCCCCCCCCCCCCCCCCCCCCCCAAAGAATACGTATAAAGCATAATATGATACAATACAGAAAGAGACATGTGAATAAACACGAAGAGCCGATGGATTATTGGCAACTTTCTTTTAAGGACATTCATCCGCCATTCTGTTGCCATGATGATTTGAGCGGACGGGAATTCATTAGAACGATATATTAGAACCCTGCATAATATGTACACACACACACACACACACACACACACACACACACACACACACACACACAATTGCACACAAGACCTGAAATGATCATAGAGATAAGTTGCATGATACACATGTTAATTGCAAGAGGAACCCATGTAGCTTTTTGCTGGATTCCTTCACATTGTTCTTTTCATTATAATGAAAAAGTAGACAGGGCAGCTAAACGTGGAGCCAAAATAGTTTTGATTCAGAACTGTTTGATTTCCCCTTATCAGTACATGAACAGTGTAACTTGGTTAAGTCGCATATCTGGAAAGCCTTCGAATGTAGTATGGTAGATCACGTTGATAAAGAACAGTTGATATTAACAGAATCAAAGAGAAATTTAATCTTAATAGAAAATTACTCTCATTAATGCACAGGTGGAAACTTAATGCATTTAAAACAAAATATGTAAAAAACGTAGTTTGCGTATGTGGAAACAAAATTACTCAGTTCATATTGTTTCATGCAATGACATGAAAAAAATCATTCCAGTATTGAAGCAAAATACTGTGAAGGCTATTTTTCAGTCTCCAGTTTTAACGTACGAATTCTTTGTATACTTAGAACGCACCCCTATTGGAAAATACTTATAACATTCTTTATTAACTTTATTTGCGGGGGATAAGGAAGGAAGGGGGGGTGGGGTGGATAAAGTGGGGAAGGGGGGGGGGGGAGGGGGGAGGGGGAAGCAAAGGGTTTTTTGTTTTTGTTTTTGTTTGTTGTTTGTTTGTTTTTCTTTAATACTATCATCCGTTTTGACTTTAATTGATTAGTTAGTTTGTGGTTATAAGTATTTTATTTCATGTCAAATCTTCTCTCATGACTTGTGTAAAGATATTCACACACTTACACATCCACAACTCTCACACACACACACACACACACACACACACACACACACACACACAACACACACACACATTCGCGTGTACGCGCACCCATACATACATACATTATGTGCACGCTCGCAATACTACGGTACACATTCACTTTTTTTTTTTTTTTTTTTTTTTTGGTCTAATATCACGAATAGTGGATAGACGTTAAATGAAGGACACACACACACACACACACACACACACCACACACACACACACACACACACACACACACACACACGCACGCACGCACGCACACACACCACATGCACACACACACACCGTGCACCCTATAATGGATCATGTCAACAATTACGTCTCGAATGACGTGTTATCGCTAGTTAATTAAGTTACTTTCCTCTTTTTTTTTTTTTTTTTTTTTTTTTTGCTGGAATTTATGGCTCGTGTTATGAATTTTACCAGATCCGTCATTTTTTTTTTTTTTTTTTTTTTTTTTTTTAATTTTTTTTTTTACGAAATACAAGCAACGATTCTGAAAGGAATATCAGAAGAAAGAAGAATAGGTGTCTCCCCCTTACCCCCCTATTCTGCGCCCCCCCTCCCCCCCCCCCCCCCCCCCCCCCCCCCCCCCCCCCCCCCCCCCCCCCCCTCCCCCCCCCCCCCATCTCCCTTTGTCATCTTTGGTCCTTCAATCTTCTCTCTCTCTTCTCATCCCAATCTATCCCTGTTACCCCCCACACACTCCTTGCCCCACCTACTCCTTCTCCCATCCCTGTCCACCTTTCCCCCCTCTCCCTGTCTCTCTCTCCCTCTTCCACCGTGTGTCCTTCCTCTCCCCCTCCCCCCCCCCCCCCCCCCCCCCCCCCCCCCCCCATCCCCTACCCTTGTCTACCTCCTTCTTTTACCGCCACCTGCATTCAACATTACGGAAGGTCAACGCTTGAAAGAGAGAGAGAGAGAGAGAGAGAGAGAGAGAGAGAGAGAGAGAGAGAGAGAGAGAGAGAGAGGATCTGTAGCTCTTCGTAGCTTCATGGTGTACAGAAATGAACAAATGAAAATTCTTTTCATAAAAAAGAAAGAAAAATGTGAAAAACACAGACAGACAAACACACGCGCGCGCGAGCACACACACACACACACGCACGCACACAAGCACACACACACGCACATTTCTAAAATCTTTATTTGACTTTTACAAAGATGCACAAACGACGACATAAGGTCATGCTAAAAATTCTGATTTAAAACGCTTTCTCGTGAAACTATAATAGCCTACTCCTCAATAACATTCATTAGCAGTTAATACATGTGACAGAATAATGTGTGAATCTTTTTTCTTTCATATATATTTTTTGCAGTGCAATAAAATTCTTGTCATGGCATGAAGTTGTTAAGGACCATAAGGATTCTGAAATGAACTTGTTCACCGACTTGATTATTTATCAATGATTTTCAAAGTTTCTTTTGTGATTTTTTTCCCCGTACACGTTACGAATATAGTTAATACAGTTCACTGATTAATTATCAATTTCTTTAAAGTTTCATGAGCTCGCACATAATACGGTTGTCTTGTACTGATTGCAATTTATCTCCGAGTCCTTAGTTTTCGTATATCGGTTCAAACTTTTCCCAAGTTTTTTTTTTTTTTTTTTTTTTTTTTTTTTTTTTTAACACAAGAGAATGCTCACCGCAAAAGGTCATATCAGGGCTGTCACCGCGTTGAAGTCAGCTCACCAGTCATTCATTCACACAACTTAAAAAAAAAAAAAAAATCTGAAAATTTTTTTTTTTTTTTTAATCCGAGTTTTCTTAAAAATCTTTTCACTATAAAATCTCAGATCCGATTAAAAAAGTTGATCTCTTTCAAGAATTCAAAGATCGCCTCAGGTGGAACAACTCTGAACAAGGTTTTCATGGATCTGCTGTAAAATGTTTGTCTCACATCGTGCAAGTCCCAACACTCTAAAAGAATATGTTTCATTGTGAGTGGTACATGACATGGAATTCACCACGGAGCTTCTTCACTCTGTAAAAGGTACGAATGAGTAAATGAATCAGTTAAATCGAGTCCTATTCTGTCGTTTAATGAATGTTTGAATTTTCATGTCCATTGTATTCTAAAGCATTCTTTTTGCCCTTAGTTGAACCTACTCATTCGACACATGGAAATGGCAAGTCAATATTTGTTAGAAACATAAGGTGTACCCATTGTTTATCAGGACGGTTTCTGAAAGTGTTAACAGTTTCTGCTTCAACAACATTGACTGGCAAAGTTATTCCAAGTATTAACAATTCTGTTAGTGAAAAAGTTTGCTGCTTTTGAAGTTTTTCGTAATTTTTTTTTTTGTTAGTTTGAACAGGTGCCCTCTAGTTGTAGATTCTGTATTCAACTGAAAAAGTAGTGTGCCAGTGGTTTTAATGTCATAAAATCGATGTGTAAGTTTGTAAGTTTCAATCATGTCGCCACGCAAGCGCCTGTATTCCAAACTTTGTAATCTTAAAAACTGAAGCGTTTTCATATGAATACTTCTGCAGACCACTAATCTTGTTTTTGTAAATCTTCTCTGAATCCTGCATACGGATTTGAGACTGATCTGATGCATCCCTAAAGAGATCGGTAAAATCGTCATTTTCAACGTACCGAATTGATGCCAGTCCTTTACGGGGTCTACGTTTCCGTCGGTGAGAAGATTGCGGAGGTACATCTTCACAACTTTGCTCTGAAACGTTTCAAGAGTTGACGCAGTACAAAATGACGTCATATCCTGTGACGTAAAGATTTGAAAACTGTTTTCAGAATCAAATGCCTCAGCATTAATTCTTTTTTTTTTTTTTCCATCTTAGCTCGAAAGATAGACCTGATGTGTTTCCCACGACCTCATTAGGATTATGCACAGAGATAAGCCCAGCGCCAGATTTCCATCCCGGGTGGAGTTCAGTGACTCGAGTGCCTTCCGTTCTGTCTATCACAGTAATTAAATTTTGACATGAATTATACAGGCTATTACGGTTCCCCTCTTGTTGTGTAAGGTTTTAAATAAATCGTTCATAAGGATGCTTAACGATTTAGGCCTTGTTACCATAATTATTTTTCCCGACCAAAGTGTCATTGTTTATTTTTGAACTGTGTTCTTGCAGTACCGTATCAATTATTTAATACACGTCATGCCACTATGCATGTTAAAAATGCAACCCCTCAATTTAGTTTGAACGTGACAATTAAACCGTAGAATTAATAGAAAATAGCAGAGACAACTTACATAGAAACATCATGCATCAAATGTTTAGATCCAAAACTTCTGTTCACACCTTTTGACGCATATGACGAGTATTGTCACCAGCACATATGAGTATTAGCACATTGGGCCAACTTTTTGATTAACTTCAGTGCTAGTAAATTTTACCTCAAGCCTGCCTACCATGCGCTGAAGAGTGAAGAGATAGAAGCCGAGTACCAAATTCGTTCATTTTTCGTTATCTTATTTGTTTCTGTCTTGGCAGAAGAAGACCTAAGGGTCGAAACGCGTCTTGTTTTGTCTTGTGACTCGTTTGTCCACGTTTCTCTCGGCGGTTCGCTAACATTTATTTCAGATTTGTCAAGCCTATCAATCGTCATTAATGTTCTATACATCAGGACGCCTGGGTCTTTTGAAAAGTTTGACAGAGAACATTTGTGTTATTGGGGATGGTGTTTGTGTGAGCATTGACACTGGGTGATGTGCACTGTGTAGCTGCTGCGCATCAGAGCTGACAAGAGTATCTGGTGGTATATATACTCCTCCGCTCGTTCTTGAATATCGAGTCCATCAAGGTGAAAAATCTCAAATAACGCTTTGAGCTTTGATGGCAGGCCAGTTTTTAGCAGATTTCCGGTCCTTACTCCGTTGCACGTGGTCCTGGCCTTCGTGTGGAGCCGTGTACAGACAGTAAGGAAGCTTTGTTGTTGTAGGCCTAGTTGCTTAATATATATATATATATATATATATGGAAATACCATTTAAGGCATGTTTTATCTGTCAATCTATGGTAGATTAGTGGTTTCAAGAGGTGAGCCTGCGTATTCTTATGTTTTATTGCAGTAAGAATATGATAGATTAATATTGAAGGTTTCTGGAAGTGGGCTTGTATATATTCTGACGTTTCACCACGATTGGAAAGTAAAGACTGTAGATTTTAAACGAATTCTGAGAGGGTTTACCCCCCATCTAACCCATCCCACTCCCAGGCGTTAACGGCTGCTCCCCATGTCTCCCTCTTTTCACCATCTCCCTCTCTCTCACCCTATCCCCCAATCCCTCTTATTTACTTTTACTGGAAAATATTTCAATAAATTTCTCTCCATTATCCACAGATATACACAAAAAGTGACAGGGACGGAAGAAGAAGAAAGATGTATCACAAGCACATAGTATGTGACCGTAAAGGTTCGTTCTTTTAAAGATGCGAGTGTACGCAAAAGGAAAGGCCTGTGAATCATTTCTTCTGTGCGGTCAACACAGGCAGATATTAATTATGGTATGGTCTGGACAGATCTGGAAAAAAAATGTTTATTAGCTATTGCAGTTCCTCTTGACAGATTTCTTTGGTGTAGCCAAGAACTTTGGGTTTGAGACCTGAAGAAGCTGTGCATCAGCGAAAATTTGGTGAAAAATACATTCAAGTCTCAAGGCAAAAAAGACGGTTGTTGTTTTTATTCCTACACACACACACACACACACACACACACACATATTTATGTACAAATTTTACATAATCATAAAAGAAAAAAAAAAAAGAAAAATACCCCATCACCATCCTCCCATCCCAACCCCCACAAAAAAGGCAAGTTCACACACACACACACACACACAGAGAAGTGGAGGGAACTGTGGGAACAGCAGTAGGGCTAGGGAACCTACCTGACAGTGAAAGTTTTGATTCAAAACTTTATCCGCTTCTTGTGCCCTCTTCCCTGAATGTAATCCATCAAGGTAAGCAGGCTGCAAGATTTTTAGGGAATTTCAGCATGGCATATTTCGCAGTGAGTAGGTTGCCCGGTTTCTTAAGTATTTCAGAACACTTAGAATATTCCTTCACCCTCGTTTTCATCATTCTGTCATTTCCATCGCCAGAATTTTTTCTTTTTTTTTCTTCTTCTTATTTTTGTTCGTTATTTAATCCCCACTTCAATATCACCAACAGCGATATTTACCTGAACAATATCGCTCTGACATTTTTCAAATCTCGATGACGGACGCACCTTTATGCATGAAGAAATTGTTTTCCCAACTGCACGAGATCCCTTGCTGGGAAAATGTATTGTCTCCACAGGTTGTACATTGGTTTCACGTTTTTTTTTTTTTTCCACAAATTTATGGAGGAGTAAACATTCTGATAATAACAATCATAAAAGTTGTCATCAATGACGAGTTTTGAATGTACATCTTTGTGACAGTTTTCAAAATTCAAAAATGTGTTTAACTGTTTTTTGGTCCTTCGGAACTTTGAATATTACTGTAGGGAGAGAAAAGGAAATTATTGATGGTTGAATGTATTATTATCTTTTTTTTTTTTTTTCTTTTACATGTTTACATGTCAGTTTGAAGGATTCTTTGCCCCCCCCCCCCTTCTTTACAATGCATTAATGAGAAGGGTGCCTTTTTGGGCCCCATCCCCCTCCTTATGTCCCCGTCCATTTTGTTTTACATGTACATATATCAACATAAATGATTCTGTTTGTGTGCTCCCATCCCCTTGCTGTTATTGTCATGATTATTGAATACTGTTGGTGCTACAAACAATTGAAAGTTGTTGGTTGTCACAGTAACGTTTTTCATGCACTGCTGTAATTTTTGTAAGACTCTGTTTTTATTGCTGTTTGTTTAATTTTTGCTATTTTTTTCCTTAATCGTTTTCTGTGTTCTAACATTTTTCGAAAAGGAAGTTTTTATTTTTATTTATTTATTTTTTTTTATTTTTTTTTTTTTTTTGCCGTCCCAACCTCTGCGCCACCTCAGAGGCATTGCACCCACGCCGCTCATTCCGACACCCTGTCCACAGCCACGGCCCGGTCGCCCGCCGCAGCCCCGGCACCGGCAATCCACAGGGAGCAGTCAATGTCAAATCGTCAAGAGGCAACCCACCGGAGGAGACACTGCACTGCCGCCGAGTCACTTCAGTGGGTTCAGTGGCGCCTGTTCTGATCTAACATACGCAGGACACCACCTACTAAGCCCCCTACTGACGACAATAATTGCTTAGTCGCGGAGAACGGCATGAGTGAGCTCTCCCTCCGGAGGGCGCCACCACGTCCGTCCAACGACAGCCCCCATGAACCGCCGATACCGGTGACCCCGACGGAACCAAACCAAGGCCACAGACGTGGAGAGGACATCGAAACTGAGGTCACCATGAGAGCAGGGCATGAAGGGCCACAGAACTTGAGACTTTTTTTTTTTTTTTCATGCTGATCGATGAGAATGAGGATGATTATGATGATGCTACGGATTTCCATTTCGGTCTGAGACTACATGACAGGGCTGTACTCTACGCTTCCTTTCATAATATATCCCGGCGTCAACCAGGCCCGAGAGATACAGACACCTGCAGTGTTAGTCAGGAAATTTGAGCAACACTCTCAGAAACGCATCCATTAAGTGGATGAAACTCGACTGTGTGGTCCCAGTCTTCCCAACTGAGTCCGCAGCAAACTCAACTCTGGGTAGGAGCCGGTCGGGGCAGAAAAACCCACATGACTTCTGATGGGATTCGAACCCACGACCTCCCAGCCGGGAGTCCGCGACGCGCAACACGAATTCGAAATGAAGAAACCTAAACTTGATATATAGTCATAAGACTGTTGATGTTGATGCTGGTGATAAAGACAGTCTAAAGGTGTCAACTTGAGATGCTAAACTATCCAGGAAGAAATGGGTCCAATCCCAGAATGGCCAAAAAGACATCTATGAGTTCATGACCTGGATGTGGCCTGGCTTCTCTGAGTGTGAGGAATTCTGGGCCGAAACACTTGTAGGACAGGGACGTCTTCCCTTAAGACCTTCTGCTGTCAAGCTCTCCGTAGAATTTCTCTACTGTCAGTATCATTATATCCTCATCAAATACTTGCAAAATATTGCTAAACATGCACAAAAAATGGACAAAGCAACCATGTTTTGTTATCTTTATTACAAGCCAGAACAATGATTAGTGAACATATGAAAATTACATTCTAAAACAGTATAGAAAACGAGTTTATACAAATGTATGAAATCATGGAATGAAGTAAACATTAATGATGATGACCGAACAAGTATGGTCATCTCTCTTTCGCCACTCAAATTATGCACCTGTTCAGGCTGTTGTGTTACAGAAAACCAGCTTCTTGCCACATACAACCAGCATTTGGCAGATACCTTTTACTCATTGTAAATGTAGCCCCACATACACACACACATAACTGTGAATAATAATAAAGTCTTCTTCATTTTAATTTAAATCATCCTCCAAAGCAGCACCCTGTTTTACTGTTTAATCTTGGGTAATACACATGGATTTTCACTGTTTTTTCCTAAATGGCCATTTATAGTCCAGCAACCTACAGAAGCCATTTCGAGGACTGAATGTATATTTCAAGACAAAAGGATGTAAAACTTATAATCAATAAACAAACTGAAACTTATAATCAATAAACATACTGTCTTTTCCATTCTGCTTTTAAATTACTCTCTCAAGCAGTTCTAAACAGCCATTGTTATGCAAAACTAACAATTAAAGAAAAATGAAGGTAAATCACAAACTCAAGAGTATTTCTAAAAAAAAAGGCCTGATCTACGACCAGTTTCCCCATCGTTCATGAGTTAACAACTATTTAATCAAATAAGTTTTGCCTGTCCATGTGTATGTGCATGTCTAAGTGTGAGTACATGCATGCATGCATGCATGTACTTTAATGTTACCATTTTCTCAAGATGTGTAGGCATTAGCGTTATCAAACTTGGCAGAATGATAAGTATTGTTCAGCCCTTTTCAGTCATTCCATGGATGAAGATGTCATCAAATGGTAACAGCCATAAACATGAGTTTAACATTTTATGAGAAAATTTCAGCATTACAGAAATATGCTTTCTTTTTTTTTTTTTTTATTTGGTTACTTACAATCATTTTACAACCAGATAAAAGACATGGTAAATATTACATCCAAATATCATGACTAATGGTAACTTTACATTCTGTGAAGACTGGACCATTTAATGCAATTTCTACCAACAAAGGTGCAGGTAAAATATACGTATTACTAAAATACAGTACCAACATAAGCTGTCATAGATGCACCTTAACAGACATAGCTAAGAATTTGACTGGCGGTGAATGAATGAAGGAAGTCAAGCTGCACCAAATTCTCTATTTATAATGAACGTATCTGTGAGGTTTATGAGAATGAAAATCCAAGAGATCATATGAGAGTGCGTGGTCATTTCTGTCAGCTTGAATGTCTTCTGTTGACCACTTAATCACAAGGGATCATCATCTGGGAGGGTAATTACTATTATTCAGTTGTTGTAATGTTACTGGTGTTTGGCTGAATGAACCTGCTGGGTGTGGCGCATGATCTCTTGTGTCCTCATACAAGTCAGTGAGGTTTCACTTACTGCTCACAGGTAAGTTCACTACTGTACTTGTAGACTTTCACTTCCTTGTTCTCTGACATGAGACCATGTGAAACTGTTAAAGACAGTGGACATTTAACATTATTATAAGATTGTGGACATTTAACATTGTTAAAAGATTGTGGACATTTAACATTATTATGAGACTGTGGACACTTAACATTATTATAATACTACTATAGACATTTCGCTTAATTACAAGTTACTTTGTGACTCAAACTACATTCCTTGAAGAAAAACTGTCCCTTTTTTTTAAATGTGGCAAAGCTGATACTGCACTTCCATACAAAATTACAACTGAACTGGTTATCATACTTAATAGTTAAATGACTTTTGGCTGCAGGAGGCTGCTCTGGTAGAACAGGGGTAAACACTGATACACCTGATCAAGAGAGTTGATGACTGGGTTTTTCATCCAACACCACATAGCACTGCTAGAAACTCATTTTACAAGTCTTAAAACTTGTCAGTCACTGAACCACTTCACTAAGAATCTCTCTGCACTGTACCTTTGTTTCGCTCATGACTGAATTCCTGTCATAAAAACTCATGCACACAAATGTAAATTGCTCAGCAGTATTGTATCCTCCTCAATAGGTGACATAAAACAACTTAAATCTGCTGTTGAGCAGCTTGAATTGCTTCTGAGCAGCTCTGTAGGGACTGCTGAGCAGATAAGTGTCTTACATAGGCTGAACTGGCTACATGGCACTTTGAACACAAGACGGTCACTGAAAAACAACTGAATAAGAACACCAGTCTCGCCTTGGCTTAAGGTTGTGTCTGGCCAATTGACACAGGCTAGAACACCAAGACTACATCATTGTCTTAAGTTGTGACAAGCTCCTAGCATAACATTATCAGTCTCCAAAATCCCAGAAGTCAGAGTGTGGCTGCCCATGTGGTGGGGTAATCAAAAATGGTCACACATGTAATGTTCTCATCCCCAGCTGATGTATTTGTACATAGTGTTCAAGTACTTAGGCTGTTTGGATGATCCCTGAAGTCTTTAAGCCAGGGTACGACGACGACAACAATAACAACAGAAACAGAATACCAGTACCAGTTCCCCTAAAATTTTCTTTCATGACAAGATCTATGCACCAACTATGTTTATATATCTCAATATCAGGAACTGAAAAAAATAGCTGACAATACTATTTTCTATTATCAAAACAACAGATGTGGCCACGCATCTGCATTTCATGAGGTTGCAAAATGACAGAAATGCTTGCACTCTCTGGAACTGTCTACTATCAGAGTACAAGGAGGTGAAATTAACAATTCATATAACCATTCTAATTTCAATAATCACAATTTTTTTTCTTCTTTAAATTGTTCAAATACATGATAAATTTCATGTTGTTGCCAAATCATAGAAAGTTAGCTTTACTGCTGAGAAAATCAGAAATGGGCGAGTCAACCCCGCAAAGACATCTGCACTTCACCAGACAAGACATCACTGTGTTCAACATGGTTGTTGAGGCATAGTTAGCATGTGTCAGACTAAAAACCCGAGCTTTCAATGCTACCAAAATAAAGACGGCATGGAGTGCAAATGGATGATGGGGAAGATGGGTACAGGGAGGAGAAAGGAAAGGAGAAGAAGGGAGTATGTCTGTGAGGTGTGAGTGCAGAGCAAGAGGGGAAGGGGGTAAAGCGCAGCATGTCAACAAGGAATTGCATGTGGCAGTTATGTAATATGTCAGCTAGTGTCAAAATAAGGGTGCTGCTGCTGTCTTTACCAGCCGTAAATGGAAAAAAGGACAGATGGCACAGCCGAGACTGGGACAGCAGTGGAGAGATAGAGGTGGGACAATAGATGGGGGAGGGAGTACTGAGGTACTACCAGAATAAACGTAATAGAAGTACAGAAGTAAGTCATCAGAATGTCTGCTATGTCAGTACTATGTGGACACTTGCACATGTATTCTTTGCAGATGAACTGATTATGTTGTTCAGCTGCACACTGCTGCATGATCAGGCATGTCCCAGCCCAACATGTGAACATGGGATTCAGCAGTTCAGAATTTTTTTTTTTTTTTTTTCATCATTTCTGAACGGACATGTATCATCAGCAATCTGAAGTTGGTAGCCATACAAAAATAGAACAGGCAGTTAGCTTTGGGTGAAGAGGTGAAATACAGAGGGATAGGGGTGGATGGGTCTTGTCATCATGAGTACATAACTTTGTGACATTGTTTTACATCATTCTGGCACTGAAGCACTAAAACATGCACTGAAAATAACAGACTGATCTGGGAAAAACAAATAACTTGATACAATTAGATATTATGCTTCGTCTGGCAAACAAGATCTACATGGCTCTGTCCCACTGCATTCCTCCCCCCCCCCCCCCCCCCCCCCCCCCCCCCCCCCCCCCCCCCCCCCCCCCCCCCCCCGTGCACACACACACACACACACACACACACACACACACACACACACACACACACACACACACACGTACACTTTGCCCTTCATCTGTATGTAACGATTTGTTGTACGACTGAGTCAGATATACGCAACTCCCTGTCTTTGTTTAATCTAACAGGCAGTGTGTTTTCATATCTGGTTTTACTCATTTTCATTGCTCCTTGAGTCTCCACAGATAGTTACATGGTCAATATAAAGTTCACAATCCTTCCTTTTTTTTCTTTTTTTGAGGGGGGGGGGGGGGGGGGTTAGAGAATTCAATGTTTCCAATTAATGAAAGTGTAAATCAAACGATAAATGCAATGTAAATTGAACAGGAATTAACAGAACAAATGTTATTTCACCTGACTGAGCAACTTATGGATAGGGTTGTTTGGGAGTTGTTTTTTTTTTTTTTACCCTGCCACTCCTGCCATCCGCCCCCCCAACCCCGCCCCCCCAACTCCTTCCTTTCCCTCCCATAACTACTCCTCTTTGCCCCTTCCAGTCTCTGTGAAACAACTGTCACAGAAAAATAAAAGTAACTGGAGAATGACAAATCTGTGCAGACCTGCCAAATTTCAAAATCCAAAGAAGTCTGAATCTGGAGCCTCCAGTGGGGTCCAGAAGCAGGGTTCCACTGGACGTCAAAAGTCAATGCTCCCTGAAGCTGAAAACTTTTTACCAGAGTAAATTTCATCCCAGATGTTTCAAGTACACAGAAATTTAGTACTTATCTGTTTGCCTATAAGTTACAAATGAATGATGAAGTGACAATAACTGGCGGATTGTTGTCACTGTGTTCAATCACAAACACTGTAAACAGAAGTTTAGACTGTGTGAAAGCATTTTTTTTTCAGATGCAGTCTTCACAGAAAACGTTATTTTCAGTGTCGACACTATGGCCTTCACATGGTCAAGATGGTTCATCTTTGCATGTCTGCTTAAAACATACGTGCCCTCAGAGATTAAAGTGATGTTTGCTCTGCTTCACTTTCTCTATGTGAGATGCCATTTTGGAAAAAAAATGTATCTCACCAATTAAAATTCAGAGATGATTTTCTTGGCATTCAGCCCGTAACACACCATCCTGTGATGTCCGTTTTGACCCACTTTTGCTGGATCAATTTAATGCAACACAGAGGTCATCATCTTGTTCGAAAATCGATACAGATTAGAAAACAACAACTCAAGTCGACAGCTCTAAAAATACCAGAGCTTTGAATACTGGCAACAGGAGCATGGAGTACAGCCCAAAATAATGGAGTTTTTCCAGGAAAACCAAGGTGTGAGGCAGGTCTGTGTGTATGATGGAGATGGCATATGATTTTATTGATAGCTTGCATGAGTAGTGTACACTTCTTTTCTCTGCACAGAAGACACAAGAAGCATGTTCTGGATGGGGGAAAAAAAGCCTGAATACTAGCACAAACTGTGTCAAGTAGGATTGTCTTAGCGTACTTGATTGGTGAGATGGTGTGTTCCAATTCTGGGGAAGATGGGTGCATATAATATTATGCAACTGTTGCTATGAACTCTCTGGGGCTGAAGCATATCAAACTTTGGATTGCATTTTCTAAAAACTGCCTTATCCTAAACAACAAAATTTAATTGCTCTAACTTTGATTAGGAAATAACTGCAAATACAGTTGTTACAACATGGGTAAGAGACTTTTCTTTTGTTTGTATCCTTACTATTATCACATAATTATCAATCTGACACTTACCGTTCCTTTATGGTAATAGGTCATATATGAGTGTATATATACATAAGTACAAGCAATGGTCTACCACACAACCTGTAAGAGCTCACATCCTCAAACTTGCACATCATCATCAGAAGGAGGCACAGCTGTGGTGGTGTGGATGATCCTGCTATCAGGGGCAACATCTGAGAAAGTGGAGGAGGAAAACTTGTCCAGGAAGATCTGCTCCAGCCAGTGCAGAATGTCATTCACTTTGCGATGACTGTCTTTAACCATCCTCTCTTCCTCGGTTGGTTCCAAGCGATTTTTCACTGACTGTAACATCTGAAAACACATGTTTGGAAAGACATGTTGCAGGGGGTTGTACATTTGTTGGTGGTTTTTTTTTTTTTTTTTTTTGTTTTTATCAGAATTCAAGAACTCTAACAAGATTTTAAGACTCTCTCTTTCTCTTCTCCCTTTCTTCCCCCCCCCCCCCCCCCCCCCCCCCCCCCCCCCCCCCCCCCCCCCCCCCCCCCCCCCCCCCCCCCCCCCCATAGCTATAAAATTGATGAAAGCTACCAGAAACACTGAGCAAGACAGCTCACAAATTGACTCATGTCTCTAGCTACCAAACTGCTATAACGAGTACATAAATACTTGACACTGATGGTTATACTGTACTTTTCAGGATAGTCAACTTAATCCAAATACTATCCTACTCTTCATTAGTTTTTAGAGACTAAAAAACAGCAAGAAGAAAAAAACACTTCAAAGTTTCAACAATCTTTACAGTTTATTTAGCAAAAACTTTTGCTTTTGCCGACTGCTTAATTAAGCAATACCAAAAGAAAATTTGTCTTTTATTATGTTTGCCCTCAAATTTCTTTGCGCAACATCTATTTTTCTAAAACTGAAATTAATCATCTATTTCATTGGTTTTTGAGCACATTCGTTTTTCTTTGGCACTTCCGATCACTCCCTTCCTCCATTATTTTATTTATGTTTGCCCTCAAATTTCTTTCTGCAAGATCTATTTCTCTAAAACTGAAATTAATCATCTATTTCATTGGTTTTTGAGCACATTCTTTTTTCTTTGGCACTTCCGATCAACTCCCTTCCTCCCTTACAAGACCATGACAAGAGAGATCCTGAACCTGCAGAGAGACTGTTTTCTGTTCTCATTAAGATGCTGATCTAACACAAATGGGGTCAACTTACATAATCAATAAACCGCTATTTTGATTGATTTTTGTTCCAGTATAAAGCACATTTGTGTTAATGTGAGAGTGTGTGTGAATGCTCGAGTGTGTATGCTTTTGCAACTATGATAAAAAAAAAAGCATCTGACTACATCTCGGTGGATACATCTCTGTAAGCCATTATACAGGGCCATGCCTGGACCTGGTCAATCACAGGCCCACAGAACTGGGTCAGCCAGCTCCTGCTTTCTCTCCGGAGAGCTACTGAGTATGTGTATTTTACTTGGACCTGAATGCATATGTGTGAGTGTGTGTGTGTGTGTGACTGTGTGCATGTAACTGAAAGGTACAAATTTAAGGATATATGATTAGACATGTGTATATATATATATATGGGAACTTCAGAAAAAAAAAAAACCTGGAGACCCATCTGTGTAACATCCTTCTTATGGGTTAACATCCTTCTTATGGCTGGTAAGCATGTTCTGCCTTTTCCTTTTCATTACCGAGGCGTATGTGTGGACAGGCAAGTATGAGAAAGAAAAAAAAAAATTTCCTGCTACAAAATACCTGTCCAAACGTTTACCTGAACGCCCTTGTGCCTTCTAGCTGCAGCCAGGGAAGGGTGTAGAAATTGAACAGTGAATTGACAAACAGAACTGATGCCTGAGCTTACCATCAGTTTCTCTTTGGGCTGATTGAATCTGGAGGCATGGTTGCTCCCTTGATTTCACAATTTTTTTCATTCAAGTCAGGTTCCTGGTTTAAAGGTGTCTGTCTGTGTCAAGTAAGAATATGGCATTTAACTGGATTTGTGAGAATTTGTAACACTACTTCTAGTAGGAACATTCCTTTTTTTCACCTCATGTTTCATTAGAAATTATAAGTCTTGCGCTTTTTTTTTTTTTTTTTATTTATCTGAAACAATTAGAACCTGATATTTGGAGGACTGCATACAACCAGGCTGTTCTGGTAAAAACACCTTGTCATTATATGTAAAATGTTATTTTCAGAGTGGTTAAAAATAGGCCATGTGTAATTTAGGACCATTAATCATACTTTTATCTTCAGACAGCATTAACACTTACACTAATCAAGGTATTCATATTTTTTTTTTTTTTTTTGCCTGCGAATTTTCATGAGTTTAAAAGCAACATCAGTTTTTCAAATTCTCTGTTCCTATCTAAATATATGCATATTTTGCAGGAAAATGCATTAAATCAAACATGCTGCAAACACTACACCTCTTAGCGTCACAACCAAATGAAAGTCTAATGCGGCGGCAGAGATTTAAACATGACCTTGGAGAGACAGGTGATGCCCAAGGGGGACTTGTAGATACAGGACAGTCTCACACGACTGCTGTAGCTGGCGTATTTTTCTGCAAGGTCGCTGGCAGGGCCAAGAATCTCCCGCATGTTGTCTTTGTATACCACACTGTAACTGAACTGGTACGGTGTGTCTGAGCATGCACAAAAAGCCCATGAAATACATGGTCCTGATGTCAGGACACAAAAATTGTAGGTTTATCAAAATGGAGAGAATTGTAAGAAACGAAACGCCTTTACTTAAAAGAAATATTTCATCACACACACACATACACACACACACACACACACACACACAAGCACACACACACACCACCTCACCCCCTCCCAAACAGGAGAAAAACATGCGCCAAAAGCATGGAGAGATTGTTTCATAAAGCTCATCCAGACATTTATTTAGTGGATTTTTATACAGAATTCAATTGTAGTCAACTCTGTTGCTTTTCTTTTTCATACTTTAATTTCTAATGTTTTGTGCATTTACTTTGTTGGTGGTGGTGGTGGTGTGTGTGTGTGCCTGTGTGTGTGTGTGTGCTCACTCACGCCAATGCATGTGTGTCCATGCATATGTGCCTGAGTTTTGTAATGTTTTCTTTGTTTACAGGTGGCAGGGACAAAGTCATTATATGTAAGCCTTATCCACAATTCAGTAGCACTGATTTCAAATTTCAGTAGCACGGACTCAAAATCAGTAGTATTCATTTTTTTCTTTAGAAACAGTTTGTGGAAAGAGTTGGTCAGGGTGTCGTAATCAGCTCAACCTTTGCATAGAATAAGACAAAACTTTACTGCCATGTTTTAATTACAGAAAATGCCCTGTCACAAATCACGCACTTTGCTTTTGAATCGTCAGAGTCCAATTTCACAATGAAGGGAAATTTACCACTGTATTTGTCCAGGAACTTCTGTGACGGCTGAGGCTTTTTTGATGCAGGTTCATGACATCACCAGTTGGCACATCCATTCGCTTTCTATTTGTATTAGACGCCATGTTTCTCAAAACTTCAATTATTTGCGATATCCAGTTTAGTACTTCCACTTTCAAAAGTATTGTTTGCTTGAATAACTGAGTTTAACGTCCCTCTATAGCAGAAGCCGTTAGAGACATACGCTATTCATCTGCTTGATGAAGACGGGCTTTATGTCCCTTTTACCATTCGGTGTTCTGCTTCTGCTTTCAAAAGCATCGTCTGCTTCAACTCGCGATCGTTTCAAGTAAATTTTGTTGAAAAATCTTTTTACCATAACGAAAAATAAATTTCCGTACTTGCCCTAGCTTCTTCATTTTTTTGTTAATGTCGTAGAAAATATGGAAGTTCCGTAGGGGCTTTCCTCGCATTTTAGAACATTCTGAATCAATGAACAACTCCTGCTTGAAAACTCTCCTCTACTGAAAACCAACAAGAGTTGTCAACATAGACTACCCAGTCTATGACTGCACCATAAGATCACATAAATCAGCTATGCGCGAAAACCATAGAAAAACCATATGAAGTTCAGGCAGGTCAGCTGTGGCTTGTGGGAGATAATACAGCCAATGGAACAAAAGTCGCGAGAACTATGCACGCATCATGGATAATTAAAATGGCTCTGTTATGGATGTAGGAATGTGTTGCGCACTGTGCAAGAGTGGACAGTCTACATGGTTTTGTCGAGGGTTCCACTAATATTCATCACTTGCCTGAGTCACCAGGCTTCCAATGATCATTGCACTGCGACTGGAATATGGTCAAGCAATAAATTATTTCAGCACTGAAGGAAATGGCTTGCGTAGTGGAAATTCTGTGGTGATAAATGAAGAGGCCATCCCACAAATCAAGTTTCACTGTTAAAATCCTGATAGTGTAGGCACTCCGATTTATTCATATTAGTCGATAATACTTTCCTAACACTGGAACAAGAATCTGAACAATAATGTAGCACAATCTGGAATATTTCATTAACTAAATCATTAGCACCTCTTTGCTTATGTATAAAAATTTCCATCTCTTTGTGTATTTATGTGCGTAAGTTAATGAGAGCACGCTTGTGCGAGTCTGTGTGACTGTATTTTTTGAAGCAGGTATAAATGGTGACCTCCTAAATATTTGTGACCCCGCTGAAAATTTGGAAACTAGTTTTTTGCATCAAGTGTGACCCCATAAGTTTATGGAAATACTTATCACTGTTATGTGGATCTTGGAGAGCAAGAAAAAAGAGTCAGAACATGCACACAAATGCTTTCATGCCACATTTGTCTATACCACTTCTCAGCTTACTCACTCGAACTCCCATCTTTTGCTACGTTTTCCATAAATTCCAAGCTTAACTCGACTTTTTCTGAAGATTCGTTAAAGACCATACACACACACACAGGGAGAAAAAAAAAGCAAACGGGTCAACAGCTTGCAACACTTACTACAAAGGTATTCCTCTTCTATCTCATCACTGATGGTGAGACAGCGTACATCAGACACACACCAGAGTTGTGTGGACTGTAGGGACTGATGATCACACCCACAAAGTGACTACCCCCTTTGGCGAACCAATTCTGAAAACAGAGAATTGGAAGTTCTAGATCATTCCTATTCCTCCCATCCTTAATTGACTGGATGGGTGCCATTATCACAGTTGTTCTGTGCATGCTCTCAAATACAGGGTTGCATCCAAAGCTAAATCAATGATAAACCATTCTGAGATAGACCATCACATCATGATCTGCCTTGACTGCTTTGTCGTAACTGTTCAATTCTTAGCGACTTCTTAGTTTTTTTTCTTCTTCTCCTCGTAATGAAACATGCTCTTTAATTTCAATTTCACAACTGATTTTTCTTTACCAGGCTGCACTAAGTGCTCTCACCTAGCCTAAGAAAACTTGAATATAAAAATGAAAAAAAACACCATCTTGGTACACAGTTATCCTCTCCAACTCTGGGGAAATGAAAACCATCAGTAATGCACAGTAAGTAAACTTCAGGTGTTGAAGTTTTTCCTTGGCAGACGGTTGGATACATGACAAGCTCCTCAGCAAGAAGTCTGAGCACTTGCAGTTATGTCACTCCCACCTCTTCCTGCAAGTGGGAGAAAGCTAACAGAGCTTACACTTTCTACACAATGCCTAAAGGAGAGAAAAAAAAATGTCCTTTTAAATGAGCCTATTGCCTTTCTGTTCTGACATCAGTCACACGTCCACCTCCTCCATTCCACCGAATCAAGAATAAATTCAAGAATCCAGAATCCACTCAATAAATGAGAACCAAGCTCAAATCAGACACAGTACTTAATAACAGTCGCCAGTTATAACTGAAAAAGTGTTTTCCAGCCTCCTGGTGATTATTCTCCCCAAAGCATTTCCTGATGGACAACAGAAACACTCTAAGATAAGCGCACAAACTTTGTCACACTTTTTTTTTTAATTTCTAAACATAATTTTGAAAAGAAAAGAAACTTACAAGTAGCACTTATGAAAACACTGTTTGGATATTTCAAAAGTAAACACGGTAAGTTTTCACATCGTGAACAGGGTATAAGCTTTGGTCATCCCAGTGTTCATTTCACCTCATGATATGAGGGATAATCTATTTTCAATATGTCTTCATTGAGTTAAAGTGCATGGCCTGAGGTCTACCTCTTGCCTGCACAGCACTCTGGTAGAATATGGCATTGGCAAAAAGTGTACAAGTCGCAGGCTGGAGAGCAACTGTCGCATAAAAGTTTCAAGTAGAGCGAGATAACCAAGACTTTCATGTACTGGAATCTCTGACCATGTGTTTGACTGACAGCAACCCTTCCTGTTTGGAATTGATTCTTACTCACTGGGTCTTCTTCTCATGGCATTTCATAGGTCCACTTTTTTTTCCAGAAAGGAAGTCTAGTTCAAAAAAACAATATTCCTGTAATAACGTAGTCTTCATGATTCCATTCACCATCTACATCAGGTCATCACAAGGCAGTCCACTGAAGGAGACACTGCCATCTGAGCCCATAGCACACACAGCCCTGGGTGGAGTAAGCTGAAGCTGAAACATCCCACAAACAAATGCCTCTGATGGGACTCTACACCACCACCTCCCAGCCTCTGATACCTAGCACTGCAACATTGCAGCTGACAGACTCGTAACATTTGTGGTTATTAACTCATAGCCACTTGAGTGTAAATCGATTAAAAAGACGTCCACATAGCTTCCACAGATGTCCATTTTTTTTTTTTTTGCATCTTTGTTGTAAGTTGCATTTTGGCATATTTGTGCAAATGTGAGTTCTAATACTGTGATATCTTACAAGCAAACAGGTCTGTAAGCCACCTGGAAATGAAACGCTGAATTACCCACAATGAACCAACTGGCAGTTCAGGGAAAATGGTAGACAGATGGATCGACAGTTAAAAGGTTAACAGATATTCATTTTTTAAAAAAGCAGTTCAGGGAAAATGGTAGACAGATGGATTGGCAGTTAAAAAGTTAATACATATCATTAAAAAAGAAAAAAAAAAAAAAAAAACAATGCTGAGAGTCAAATGACAACATCAGTTAACAAAAAAAAACTTGCCTGGAACTTTTGCTGTGTCTCGATGTCCCGCACAGAAGGGTTTGGAGCGAAGGTGGGATGGGAGTGGTACCAGCCCCCACAACACACATCCCTACATCCTCTATCTGTTCACTGGCGTGGGTCTGTGACACTGCAAATAATAACAAATCAAAACATATTTACTTATTTTTATACATCTTGCACTGGATGCCAAACACATACTATGATTAAACTCAGCATGGCTGTTTTTGTCATACTCCCTGTTTGGCTAGGTACACCTACCATGTGAAACTCTTGCCATCTACAACCAGTTTCCTGACTGGTCAAATTTTCGTGGCCACTTCAATACTAAAACGACCAACAAAGGCCGCTTCTGCTTCCAGGTAAAATGCAGAGCCATGTCCACCTCCTTCCATCCTGGGGATGGAAATGTACGCCCATGTGGTTTACAGGAAGAATGCAGGGAAGGCTGGAGCCTGATGTGAATATATACTTAGTCAGCTACAGAGAACGACACATTTCCATGGGCTACACATGCTGTACCAAGTCAAACATGCAGAATTCTCAGAAAGAGGACACCTGCTGCTCTCGCATGAAGTCATCTAGTGGCATGGGATGAGTTAGCCATGATGAAATAAATGCCCCTAGAATCACCAGCAATCTGAGGATAATAACGGGGCCTTTCAACAGCCAGATGGCTGCCTCCCGATTATATATGAAAAGCATCCTCTCCTCTCCTCTCCATTTTACTCTCTCTTGTACACCTTACATACACACGCTGACTCACAGTATGAGCGCACACACACACACACACACACACACACATCCACACACTGACTCACAATGTGTGCGCACACACACACACATGCATGCACACACACACACATGCACACACACACACACACACACACACACTCCAAAAAAAAGAATACTCTAAGGCTTCAGGCGTACTGTAAGGAATGTCCTGTGCTGGCTAAACACAAGCTGTAAACCTGATTACCTCCCCTGATGAGTTCAAATCATGTCCACTGTGGAGACCTGAGAAAGAGCTACACGCATCAACACAACACTGTCTCTGCTCAAAACATATTACTCCACCATGCTGAACCGTACAACACCCTCCATGATGAAGCACAGCAAGTGAGGTCACAAACACAGCGCATGGAAAGTTTCCAAGTATTTTCCTCATTCCATTCATTACCTGGGTCCATCTCGCACTGCATGCCGGTGCTGATGCTCTTGCAGGGTATGGCTATGCTGATGGTCAGGCAGGAGGAATCGGCGTCAAACTGCCCTCCAAGCATGCCCAATCACTCAGTGCGCGAGATGTGAGCATGAATGTCCATCACTGCCAGCGCGGTGCTCATCACTTCCAGCTGGAATGGAGCCTGTGGCAAAGGAAATCATAAAGAATGGTTGTCAGGCCTGTAATGTCATTATTCACACACAAACGCACACCACATACACATCACTGACCTTACCAACCATTGCCTTATACACTACTTGGATAAAGACACAAATTCATAACTGCATACAGTCAAGAACAGACACATCGTGCGCGCGCGCATCACACACACACACACACACGCAAACACGTTGAAACAGGAAGCAATATAACACATTATTCACACACACACACACATATTACTGACGCTACTGACAGTTGCCTTATACACTACTTGGATAAAGACACAAATTCAAAAGTGCATACAGTCAAGAGCACACACATACACATACACACACACTCACAAACACTTTGAAACATGAAGCAATATAAGCCACCTGTTTATCTTGGGTGAATGGCTGACAAGGCACTAGTTTGAACGGGTCATAAACCACTTTACGGTTCCTGACGCTCTTGGGTCTGCTGTGGTCGTCTTCTGGTTTGTGCTGCAAACGCCAGACATCACACACCCTGTCAACTAACAGTCACATGCCAGATTTCAAAAGTTTAGTTTTCCTCAAGTTACACACGCACACACACACACACACACACACACACACACTCACACACTTACTCACACACACACACTTGCCCTAACACACACACTAATACACATGCATTATCTTTGTGATGATTTTCAGTCTGAAATGATGTGTGGAATTTTACAGCCGATTATTTAAATGACAGTGGATACACTCTATACTGTTTGATTGCTCGGGATCCAAGACACACTGCCCACTTCCGCCGCCATTAACAGCATGTGGTGCTCACCTCTATCGTTTTGCCTTCCAGTTCCTTCTCATCCACCCACAGCCACTGGCGTCACGAATACGCCTCTTCCGTGGCCTCTGAAACGTCAAGTCTGTCACATAATACAATGACAAACCACAAATAACAACAAATACAGGTTCAATAAAATGGAAGCCAGTCTAAGCGTAGCATAATGAGTCAGAAGAGCCCCGTTTGTTCAAGATCAAACTCAGTACATTCTCTAAGAAATCATCATCTCAGCCTGAAACAGTACAGTATGGGAGCAGAAAAAAGGACATGCTGTATCCAGAACTATCTCTCTTACTATCCAGGTCTGAGTTTCAATTTGCACACAAAGTTACACTGCATAGCGCAATCTGGATTGGTGAAAATGTGTACAGGAAAAAGGCATGACGGTGTATACAGCAACATACAGGTATGAAAGCATATAAAAAAATCACGAAAGTTTTATATTTGCCTTGTTTGCAGGACGTACCAACACTCTTTTGACAGATACCATATAAAATGAAACATTTCAAGAAAATTTTAACAGATCAGTACAATAACCTCGTACCTGGCAAACATCACCTTCCCAAAATCACTCAAGTGAGTGAAAAAAAAAAAAAAAATCTAGAATGTATTCACAAAGAGTGCATTATGGAAATGTCTTCATAATCAAGACTTCCACAATGAATAGTAAACAGCCTGTATTCATACTGACTTCCGAACACAAAGTCACAGAGGTTTCTTTTTCATGATTTGTCAATAATTTGGATATGCAATTCAAGGACTCTTATTACACAAAAAAATAATCCTTTATGTATACTGTGGTTGCTTCCTACAGTCACCTCAGCAGATTCTAGTCTAGTACTCCACAAATAGGAAATGAACACTTTCAACAAATATTTACAAGCACTTAACCTGTTGAGTGCCTTTAAGCTGTCAGCTGACGCCGTAGTAAAAATGTACTTCCACTGCCTATGGGCCGTCCACTGACGTCATGCATTTTTCTTGAATTTTCATTCGTTACTATTCCTATCAAAGGACTGAAATAGAGTGTGCGTAGTAAACCTTATATGTCTGCAGTATTAAAATGATATGCAAATGACCACATGTGAGGGGAAAGACATTTTTCCTCATCACTGACTGGATGACCAGCCAGCGCTTTATCTCGCTTGCAAAGATGGCGGCGCAAACTTCGACGAGTGTAGCGACCAAATCAACGTACTTACACAGCTGAGCGGGCTCTGCTAATCATTTTTGACAAAGATAATAATCTTTTATTCAGCGACTCACTTGAGCATGAAGGTGAGATGATGATAGTGATGGAATTGCCGACCATATTCGTCAGTTATTGAGTTGTGCTGTGCGATCTCAAGAGTGTGTTCAGCTGACTGGTTACCAACGTCGAACGAGCTAGCCTAGTGTGTACTCTGCACTGTGTGCGAGTGGCCAGCGACGTGTTAGTCAGCGCGAGAGGGGAGCGCGGCCTGCTCGCGGCGTGACACGGTCAGCAGGAAAGGTAGGGGAAGAGGTGGAGTGAAAGCGAGGGTTGAAGTCCAGCAAGGGGGCGTGGTGGGGGGGGGGGGGGGCGTGGTCATGAACTGACCTGTCTGCATTGAGGTGTGAGCGTCTGGATAGACTTCTAGACTGTTTTACTTTCATTTACAGGTGTAGTGTGACAATACAAACTTTATTTTCAACTTTTTGCTTTGTGTGTCTTTTTGGATGTGAAGCTGTAGTGGTAAAACATATGTTTTTGATTGTGCAAAAAAATCTACCCAAATCTAAATGCCTAAATATTTTTTATGATCAAAATTAAAACAAAAGAAGCCCAGATTCAAAATCTCCATTCATTTCCTTCAAAAATCATATATTTCATTTTTTTATATCTTTTGTAGTTTCTGAGCTAGAATTTTTTGTTAATTATTACCCCCAAATCATTAGATTTCCCTGGCACTGGGCCAGCCTTTGTTATGTAATATTTTCAAGCAGTGAACGGGTTAAGTTCAATTTCAAGAACTTTTTTTTTTTATCCAAGAAAGGGGTCCTAAAAATTCAGGGACTTATGGACTTTCAAAGACTCATATGAACTTGTGAGTGTAATGATTCTGTTCATGGACTTTACACCAGTGATGAAACATCAGCTGCAACAGCTAACCAGAAAAGAAAAAGAAAGGGGGGGGGGGGGGAAACATGCTGGGTCAGCAAGCTCCTATTTTCTTTAAGACAATAGGATTCAAAATACATATGTGTAACTGATCTCAAATGTTTCGATGTGCTTTAAACTTCACTACATGAAGGAAAGCATTCCTAAGAATGCTGAACAGTTTGTGCATGAAGCAGTCAAATTTTGAACAGGAAATGGAAACAATAGTCACAACCATTAGAGTGAGTTAACACGCTTCTTGTATTTTACTAACACATAATGATGTGGTATACATCTTCTTCAGAGCAAATATACAAAGAATCTCATACAACTGTTCCATTTGTTTTTATTCAAAACAGCCGTTTGAAAGAGTCATCAGCACAATCAGTCTAGTATGGGTATCTTTAGATCACAAATCTACCATGTTTTCAGCCTGTTATATTTGCATTAACGTTTGACTTAGAGAAACAAAAAAATACAATCATATCAGTTCAATTCTTTAAATTATATTCATCCAAACAATGCCCAAATACAACATGGATGACAACAATACACTGATTTGAATAAAAACCCAAATCTTAGAGTGAATGACCCTTAAACCTCACAAGTTTCTGAGAACAACTCCCATCTTCTTCAATTTAATAACAAAAAAAAACCATCGAAGTTTTCCATCAACATACCATTGCAACCAGTTTAGTTACAGACATCGCTGTCTGATGGTCCTTGCCCAAATGTCGCAGTTTGGGTACTGTGGCTAGTCCTCTCCCGGGATTGTTGTACCCCGTTTGCTCTGTAATAAAAGTGGTTATATTCAAACAAAATTCTCCTCACTCATACGCAGCAGCACGTATCTGTCAATGCTAAAATGAGTTTATCACACACACAAATACACTTACACACACACACACACACACACACACACACACACTTATGTTTTAGATCAAGTTGAAACAGTGTACAGTACCTTCTGACACTTAAAAAAACACATAAAGACAAATGCTGAAATGGGTACGAAAGCACATTTACTTCTTCTGTGGATGTCTTGTCATGAACTGGTAGTGGCTGGAGGTGTACCCTGCCTGAACAATATCTAACCAACTCCATCAGATCCGCAAGACTTGCCTTTTTCCCCCTTTTTTTCCTGAACACTAAAACAGTCTGTCACAATGTCATTAATGAAGACAAACACTTGCTTGCTGAACACAGGTTTGACCCTGTATTATTTGGATACCAAACAGAGGTACAGAAAATTTCATAACATGTGTGCATGCTTTTTCTTTCTTTATTGCTTACTTGAGAGCCTGGGTAAAAAAAAAAAAAAAAAAATCTCACAAATAAATACATCTGAAGGGACTCAAATCTACGAGTTTCCAACCCGCCATGCTTAATACTACATCATGGAGATCTGTTTCTGTACAGCATGTCAGAACATTCCAGATCCTACTTATATAAAAAAAGAAAAACTTACATACATAGTGAGAAAAGGATTAGCAGCCATCTGAACAATCACAACTGCACGAGTGTGTAAATTTTCTTTTACCGACCTCTCAAAAAAGACACTTACCACATCCAAAATTGATGGCTCCTGTACACTCAAGATAGGCATGAATTCTTCCAATGCAGTTGACATCCCCACAGTTCTTCAGGCCTGGCCGCACAGATGTCTTGTTTAGATACCCTGGTCGAGTCTTTTTCCTGTCACATAACGTTCATGTCTGACATATTTCTCAGGCTAAAATCTTTCTCTCTATGTGAAAAAAAAACAGAAAAAAACTTCTGACTAAACCTTGCCGGAGGATAATTGCGTCTTAACAAAGAGTGATAAAGCTGGTATCAATTACAAAGATGGTATTTTTCTTCATACCTACCTTTCCAAACACATGCCTTACCCCAACTTGACATGGAACATTGCTACATAAATAGGATCCTCAAAAAAAAAAAAGAAGAAAAAAACAGGGGGGGGGGGGGGGGGGCCAGCATGGATATAATCATAACTCATTCTGTATTCCGTGCCCTGACCATCATTTTTCTCTACGTCAAAAAACTGATTGAACAGCCATCTAAGAACAGGGCACATACCAGCAGTCCAATATGTAGTTCCTGATCTTCAAGTATCTCTCTGGTGTCTTCAGAGGGCGTCCATCAAGAATTCAGAGTGCACCATCTTCTCCTCATCTGTTATGTCGTCTCTTTCCAGCACCCTGTCCTCAATGGGAATTGGAAATTCAATATATCTTTCCATTGGACGCTGTTACTCCATTCACTGCCAGACAAGAACACATCAACATGGACATGGAGCATCAGACTGAAAATAAAAACCTACCGTCATTCAAAAGTCTGTAATGCTGTTGATGAACCAACTGACTACCAGACACCTCAAGGCTGTAAAAGTTTTAGTAGCTGTCGTATAACAGAATCAGATTCAGGGCTGAGACCAGAAGAAGTGGATCTGAACTGCATCAGTAGCATTAAATGGGTGGGGAGGGGGATGGGGGGCAGATCTTATTATCTGTTAAGCTGGTATGCTTACTGTTGCAGGGCTATGACTACTATGTTAGCTCTTGCTGGCCTAATTTTTGCACCTAACACCGTACTAAGACAAACAGTTAAGTTTGTCTGCCTGCTAGAAAGGGAAGGCCAGGTCCACGGGAGAAAAAGCCAAACTGAGGCAGCTGGAGGTCCAGCTTGCCAGTGGGTTGGCAGGCTAACATCTCGGATGGCTAACCAACCGGATTCTGGATAGCTATCCTCTGCAGCATAGAATCAGGGTGGAGAAGTGGGGGTGGGTACATTTTACCTGTGGTCACATCAGGATCAGTCCTGGAGCTTAATGCAGACTGAGGGCTTCCGCTGGAAAGAGACTTGACTTGCAAGGGCAACAGACTTGATAAGTATGGAGGGTGCAAGAAGTACCCACCACAACATGAGTAATATTGAAAGAGAGAGAAAAAAAAAGGGAAGGGGAAAGTGAAAAAAAACAAAGAAAAATGTAAAAGTTAAGAAGATTATGTATTTGAGGGAAACTGAGAATAAGAAAAGAGGGTGAATAAATAAATAAGGAATAGATTTATAACGAAATGAAAATAATAAAGGAAAAGCAGAAATGAGTGAATTGCTTTATCATACACCCAGTAAATAGCAGTGTGATAATGTATCTCAGGAGTTTACTGTGGGCCAGTGCTGTGGAGGTGCATAGATACATGCTATTTTTGGATGTTGATGCCAAGTAGGCAAAGGGTCCCCCAATCTGGCAATATGATAGGATTCCTGCATAGGACAGTCAAAGTAATCACCTGTGATTGTAATACGCCTGGACTTTGAAATGACTGATGCTGTGGTGAGGTGCAGAGTAACTGGTTTGGATCAGTGATAGTGGGTGTCCATCAAGTGTTCAGAAATGCTCAAATCAAGTTTGCAGGATGCCTAACCTACGTGGATCTCACTGCACAGTTCCCAGTGGATAGTATACACAATTTCACACCTCGTGACAAGAGAAGGTACGTTTAATTTTTGAACAAGCCTTTGGGGGGCATGTAGGATGGTGTCTCTCTTGGTGAGAGGACATTTTGCGGTTCGGGTTTGTGCAGGGAGCGGTACTGGGTGACTTAGGTGTGGTGATTTTGTTCAGCTTGCAGTACACAAGTAGTTCTTTGAGTTTTTTGTCATGCCTGGAAGTGATCATGAGTTTGATCTCAAAGGCAGATTTATGATCTTCCACTATGTGTCAGCTGGACTTGAATATCCTGCAGATGGGGAGTATGTGTGGGTGGAATAGGAAGCAGGCAGTGGGGGTTCTGTTAGTTCTATAGAAGGCTGAGGCTCCAAGGCAACTGTTCTGGACTCCGCTGTAGTGTGACTGAGATGATGCTACAGACTTAAATTCTGGCGAGAGGCAGATATTGCTCACACTGGCTCAGTGACTAAGCCATCAGTAAGGGGTTTAGTATGTGATATCCCGTGTGTGTCGGATCATAACAGGCACCACTGTGCTCCACTGAAGTGAGTCGGTTGCAGTGCAGAGTCTCCTCTACTTGGCTGCCTCATGACAGCTTACAATTGACTGCTCCCTCAGGATTACTTGTTTCAGGGCTGTGGAGGAACAAGCCAGGCTGTGGCTGTGGACGAGAAGCAAGAGTGAGCCATGTGTGTGCAATGCCAGTGTGGAGGTATATAGAAGATGAGTCAATAAAAACAAGCAAAAAACATGGCAATGATTCTGAAGCTCCACACAAAAACTGACTATGAAGCATCTCTATATCAGCAATTTTAACCTGAAAATGATGATTTTATCTTATTCACAATGAGCCAGATCACTTACCTATGAGTTTGATGTCATGATTGTCTACAGTCTGTTCCTCCATCAGTGGCCCAGGCTCCTGTTCTGTCCATTCAGCTGCTGTCAGTTCTCCCTGACCTTGCTCCAACATGCTGCTCCCTACAGAACTAACAGCCAGATCAACATGTCCAGTCCCAAGCTCTTCCACTTTGTTACAGTTGTCCTCTCTGTTCTCATCAGGAACAGGCCCATCTGGATCGTCTGCATCCTCTTCAAGCTCGTCTTGTTCATGTGGGGAGTCACCTTGAGAATCATCGCCATATATATTGGCTTGTTCCAACAGTCTGTTGTACACAGAGGTTGGGGAAGCTACACGACTCTGTAAAATGTTACTCTCATCTTCATCATCGTTTTCTATGTCTACGTCACTCTCACTTCCTGAATCGCTCATCTTTTCTATCAAAACCGAGGTTTTCACAGCTTCTGTTAAAGACTGTTTATTATTGTTGTGTTCATGCCGGTACTGAGTTTCTCTGCTTCACTGACGTCTGCACTGCCTTCAGATGCGTAATCCTCAGTCACACAGCCATTCACTGAAGAAGCAAAACTCATGCGATTCCTGACCAACTGAGAAACTGCATCAACTTTTACAAAGGACACACTTTGTCTCCGAGAGTCACCTTCGTTTACTACTTTCTTCCTGGCTGACTTGGGCTTAGCTTTGTCACGGGGCAAAGAGTGAACAATAACAGCTGGGCAAGCAGTGGATGCCACAGACTTTGATTCTGAGACAGGACTGGCTGTACCTGTAGCACCTAACGCAAGGACAACATCTGAGTCTGAAGAAGGTGACACTGGTGTGAATAAGTTGTGAGCCTGGTTGATCTCTGGCTTGACTTTTGCCTGTTCAAACATTTAAGTAAAAAAAAGAATCTCACATGGTATTTTCATATATTGTCTGATATAACAGTGCAACAAACATATGATTTTCAGATTGTGACAGCATTTTCTTTTCTCTGACACAACAACATTATCTCATCTCCTTCACATGAAATAAATCAAATGATGTGCACATATACAAAATTACCAGATCTAACTATAATTATGATGTTATTGAAAACTCAGGTCCAAGAGTCATATTGTTCTCTGTCCTTACACACACACACACACACACACACACACACACACACATACTATTTGTTTTAGATTTTGATTGATTTTTTAAGAATAAAACAAAAAGGTAACACCAAAATAATCTAATACTTATCAACATTCATCAAAACAAGCAGTCTCTGTGTTCTATTATCCCAAGACATGGTTACAATCAGCTCCTGTATGGTTGTAATATTTTGCCACCTCTGACCAAGCTACTATCTTCAAAGTCTGACAGCCTAAACCTCTGTAGAGCCTGGTGATACATATTAACAATACTTACAACTCCGTACTTGTCACAGTTATTCAACATCCAAAACCAGACACTGTTCATGTTGTTTTTATACAATATCATTTGACTGACAAGTCACCTCCAATAAATATGAACAATAAACCAGGAACCCTTGAGTGGCCTTATTTTATTGCTGTTACTGACAGAGGCTTAAAAGCCTGATCTTTGACTGGTGTGTTAAAAATCTGCATATAAGTAAAGTGTTATTATTCTGACTGATTTCTTCTGAGTATATATCTCTCTATCACACTGTCCAATCGTTCCAGAAGGATCTACTGAATTCTGTGTTCATGACCCTTGTCATACCTATTCCAAAATATAATACATGTTCCATGAATTCCATGGGCAAGAACCACAAGTAGCTCATGTATTAAAAAATTTAGGTGAGACACTGAACACTTACAACTTGCTTATTTTTAGTTGAGTTTTCATCAAAATTTCCAAGGAAAGTTTGCAAGTCAATCACCTACAGCTTGGTGTGACTTTTGAACATTTGAGCTCTTTTATCATTTGTCACTTATTTGATTTTTCATGAAAAAAAAAAAAAAAAAATCATATCAATAAAGAGATCCATGCATTTTACGAAATTTTGGCATCAGAATCACTTCCTGGGTAGGGTCTGAAGCAATCATGGTCACTTTAAAGCATTTAACTAACTCTGCTTATCATTGCTGTCACAATTCATAATCACATCTGCATTTCCAACATGATGAAAACAGAATTTCACTGTTCATAGTCAATATCTTACCTGGATTTTAAAGAACTGCTTGGCATAATTTTTCACTTGTATGGTTGTTCGTGTTGAAATGAGCTTAGATATCTTGCTCCACCTGTGACCAAACTTTTCCTGCACAAAAGGTCACTACCAATAAAAAGATGTTAGAACCATAGCTTGTTGGCAAATCTTTGAGCATAATACACAGTCTGCCAAATTCTGTCGCATACATAATTTTTTTTTAAGAAAACAACGTTTACTGCAAAAACAAACAAACAACATATTAGAGTATCTTTGTCTTCTTCATCTCAACCTCTCTTCTCCCTGAACTCAATAAGGAGTTATTGGGGCACCACACTAAGAACAGTTCATTAGGTTTGTTCAGTTCTGTCAGTGGATTACCAAGGTCTGGGTCTTGGAACGTTTTCCCTGAGCACTCTACAATGTTGTCACTCCATCATTTTTTAAATTTTTTTTTTCTCTTTTCTGTCTGTCCCTCTGTAACCTTCAACAGTTCTCTGGAGGACTGTTTTACCAAGGCCATTGGACATCACTACATTTTTCATGGGCCTATGTGCTGCCTGACGGTTTGAAGCACTTACTGACCAGTAATATGATCAGCGTATCTGATGTAATAAATGGGGATAGTATCCTAACATATTTATTTGTTTTCCTTTTTATGTCACAAGCCCTGAAGACGTTCTATGACCGAAACATTGTTGATATTTGTTCTGGTTTTCTTCCATTTTTTTTCTATTTTAAAGTCTTCTGAGAACCCTCAAAAACATTTATTATCATCTGAGACAGTATCGTTAGTATCTCATCCCATGGCTTGGATTCTTCTTTCCAGATCCCATGAAGGTCCAAATGAAAGCATTCTTGGCAGTGAAAATATCAGTTTATTCATCCAGTAAAAATATCATACTTAATAACTGATGAAGAAGAAAAGCTCACCAATCCTTGCGAGAAGAGTTTCTTCTCCTCATCAGTCCACTGTCGTCTGTTGCTCGACTCCTGGTGCTTTTTAGCTTGTGCTGGAGCAGTGATGAGGAGGACAGACTTGTTGATGCCCAAATGCTTGCCCTTCTTGCACCCATTCATATACTGCCTAAAACAAGTTAAGGAACATGCTCCTCAAAATCAGTGCAGACCAGCAGCTCGACCTGTTTGGTGTTGGTTAACCCGTTCACTGCTTGAAAATATTACATAACAAAGGCTGGCCCAGTGCCAGGGAAATCTATGATTTGGGGGTAATAATTAACAAAAAATTCTAGCTCAGAAACTACAAAAGATATAGAAATGAAATATATGACTTTTGAAGGAAATTGAATGGAGAGATTTGAATCTGGCTTCTTTTGTTTTAATTTTGATCATAAAAAAATATTTAGGCATTTAGATTGGATAGATTTTTTTGCACAATCAAAAAAATATGTATTTACCACTACAGCTCCACATCCAAAAAAGAACACAAAGCAAAAAGGTTGAAAATAAAGTTTGTATTGTCACACTACACCTGTAAATGAAAGTAAAACAGTCTAGAAGTCTATCCAGACGCTCACACCTCATGCAGACAGGTCAGTTCACGACCACGCCCCCCTCCCCCCACTACGCCCCCTTGCTGGACTTCAACGCTCTCTTTCACTCCTCCTCTTCCCCTACCTTTCCTGCTGCCCGTGTCACGCCGCGAGCAGGCCGCGCTCCCCTCTCGCGCTGACTAACACATCACTGGCCACTCGCACACAGTGCAGAGTACACACTAGGCTAGCTCGTTCGACGTTGGTAACCAGTCAGCTGAACACACACTTTGAGATCGCACAGCACGACTCAATAACTGACGAATATGGTCGGCAATTCCATCACTATCATCATCTCACCTTCATGCTCAAGTGAGTCGCTGAATAAAAGATTATTATCTTTGTCAAAAATGATTAGCAGAGCCCGCTCAGCTGTGTAAGTACGTTGATTTGGTCGCTACGCTTGTCGAAGTTGCGCCGCCATCTTTGCAAGCGAGACAAAGCGCTGGATGGTCATCCAGTCAGTGATGAGGAAAAAATGGTCTTTCCCCTCACGTGTGGTCATTTGCATATCATTTTAATACTGCAGACATATAAGGCTTACTACGCACACTCTATTTCAGTCCTTTGATAGGAATAGTAACGAATGAAAATTCAAGAAAAATGCATGACGTCAGTGGACGGCCCATAGGCACTGGAAGTACATTTTTACTACGGCGTCAGCTGACGGCTTAAAGGCACTCAATGGGTTAATACTTTTTTTAACTTGAAGTCATCATCAATGCATACTGCACTCTTTTCTTTTCCTTCTGACAGAAAAAAAAATTGCTGTATGCTAACCATGTAAAACTGCATCACTGCTCAGTAGATCCAAAGGAAATGTGATTCCATTTCCTCTCCCCACCCCCAAAAATACATTCAAAAGTCAACAACAACAAAAAGCCACATACACATAACGTTTCTCCTTTCTAATTTTTCACCTTTGTACAACTCTTCCACTTTGTCCTTTCCCTTGACTCACAATTCACCCATTTTTCAATTTTGCATGACTCCCAAACAATCCCTATCCACCTGTTGAAAGTGACCCTATGCTTTGCTTACATAGATGTGATCTGGGGATGTGCGGATTTGTAATCCTGATCCTTGAGTTGGGGGCTCAAATCTATGCCAGACTGTTTAGGTACAGGAAAAGTTTTCTCCAACGAGTTAACATTTGTTCTGACTCCATTTCCCAAAAACACCTACAAATAGAGCTTTAAACCAAAGTTCCCTGTGTATACGCACACATGTAAAAAATCATATCACCAACTTTAGGAGGAGAAGGCCAATTTGGCCAATGGTATGAATGAGTCATGACCTTCATACACTACATGCACCCTGCATAAAAACTCAAAAGAACAAAGGGAAAAAGCTGAATGACTGATACGGACTGAACAACATGGGAAATGAATCAATATATCTCCAACATGCAGCTCTTCAGCCAGCTCTACCCAGGTAAGGCAGTCCACCATGTAAACTATGATGATGATGACGATGATGATGATCATAATGATTGTAACAATATTTATACAGTGCAATTCTTCAAGTTTAAAACTGCTCACTGTGCTTTCATACATCATTCAAACTTCCCTTCACACCTTGGATGAATTACCCACTAGGCCATCACAGACAGACAGTGTCTAATAAAACCATCAAACTCAAAGAAAACTGGTAAAATCTCTCCTTCGAACTTTTCAAAAGGATACTGTTCTTCCAACAGCATTTTTTCTATGGTGGCCTTTGACTTCTCATCCATCCCATTGTCCAACGACCAGCCCTGCAATTGATCACAAAACAAAGCAATGTTTTCCAAAGTGAGAAGAAGAAACTCTATGGACAGCTTGTTAGCAGAAGGTTTTTGGAAAGGAAATCCACCTAAGACAAGTGTTTTGTTCCTGAATTTCTGACTCCCAGTTGCCCTTCTGTTATCAGAACTGTTTTGTTTCTGGCTCTGCTTGGATTCAAATCTGTACAGCCCGGATGGGTGGACATCGCAAGGCACTGCCTGTTTTTTGGATGGATGGATTAGTGGGGGGGCAAGGAATGTGGGGAGGGGGAGGGGGAAAAGGAAGGAAGAGGGAAGGACTGAAGGGCAGGGCAGGAAAATGGGCAGTAGGAGAGGGGAGAGAGGAAGCTATTTTGTCTCGGAAAACTGAATCATGATTTTTCCTTTTTCTTCTTCCCTCTTGGTGGTAATCTACATGATTATGTCAGACCTCCTAGTATGAACTTCAATCTTTTTTAAACACATTTCTCCCATGTAGAGCATTCGCAACATGACAACATTTTCTGATACCTTTCACCTTTTCTTTGGAAAAAAAAACGTGTTTTAAATAGGCAATCCATGGAAAATACAGCAGCTGACATCCCTGCTCTCTCATCCTTATTCATTACTATCACTCTCTTTATATATCCATCAAATCTCATATTATCAGGAAAGACACTTATATGTTTGCACATGCACAGATGCTGACACACACACAAGCAAACATATTATCTCCTCTTCTTAGCAACTGTTATCTAAAACAATCAGGTGATAAACAATGTCAACGCAGATGCTGACGAACACATGTATGCAAACGTACTCTCTGCCCTTCCTACCAACTGTTATCTAAAACAATCGGCTGATAAACAAGGTTAATGAATACCTGCTCAAGCATCCATGGCGGGTTCGTAAACTCTGGCAAAAAGTTGGCACTTTTTGATGGGAGCTCATTGGTATCATACAGGCCACTCACCTTGACGAAAAAGGTACAACATTTTTATCAACACGGAACGTAAAAGTTTAAATTGTTGAGCAACAACGCTAAATTCACAATGCATTTATTTACGCAATACTTTCAGGCCCTACGATCCATATGACACATTTTAACAAAGTTCCACACATCATACATTACACAAATTTTTTTTTTTTTTCTTTTTTTTTGTTGCTGTCCCAACCTCTTCGCCACCTCAGAGGCAGTGCACCCACGCCGCTCATTCTGACACCCTGTCCACAGCCACGGCCCGGTCGGCCCCGCCGCAGCCCCGGCACCAGCAATCCACAGGCAGCAGTCAATGTCAAGTCGTCAAGAGGCAACCCACCGGAGGAGACACTGCACTGCCGCCGAGTCACTTCAGTAGTGTTCAGTGGCGCCTGTTCTGATCTAACATACGCAGGACACCACTTACTAAGCCCTCTACTGATGACAATAATTGCTTAGTCGCAGAGCTGGCGTGAGTGAGCTCTCCCTCCGGAGGGGCGCCACCACGTCCGTCCAATGACAGCCCCCATGGACTCGCCGATAACGGTGACCCCGACGGAACCAAACCAAGGCCACAGACGCGGAGAGGACATCGACATCGAAACTGAGGTCACCAAGAGAGCAGGGCATGAAGGGCCACAGAATTTGAGACTTTTTTTTTTTTTTTTTTTTTTTTAAATTTTAAATGCTGATCGATGAGAATGAGGACGATTATGATGATGCTATGGATTTCCATTTCGGTCTGAGACTACATGACAGGGCTGTACTCTCTGCCTCCTTTCATAATATATCCCGGCGTCAACCAGGCCTGAGAGACACAGACACCTGCAGTGTTGGTCAGGAAATTTGAGCAACACTCTCAGAAACGCATCCATTAAGTGAATGAAACTCGACTATGTGGTCCCAGTCTTCCCAACTGAGTCCGCAGCAAACTCAACTCTGGGTAGGAGCCGGTCAGGGCAGAAAAAACCCACATGACTTCTGATGGGATTCGAAACCCACGACCTCCCAGCCGGGAGTCCGCGACGCTAACCACTTCGCCACGGCGGCTGGTACATTACAAAATTTGGTGCTTATTGTTTTGCCTGGTAAAACAAACATAAGCAAAAATACTTGTAAACAGATTCATAGATATATCTGATGCCACACAGCCATTTTTCCAGCACATTCCTCGCTTACAAATCATGATGTAAAAAAAAAATCCTTTCAAAAAAAAAAAGGGGAAAAAAAAAACATACATGCCACATTACCAGAGTTAACTTTACACCTGGTTTGAGGATTCACTGAAGTCAATTCTCACAAAACAGATGGTTTTTCTTTCTTAAATACACGTATAACTTATTACAACAGATTTTCTAAAAACATGCTGGAAATTCATTAAAAATCTTTTTTTCCATACAGTCTTTAATCAATCGAAGAATGCTGCATCTCTTTCACAATTCCCAAAATTCACATGCAGCATCTCTGAACAAGATTTTCTTGGAGTCAGCTGTAAAGTGCTTGTACGATCTTTCAGGTCTGGACACTGTATGACTCCTGAGGATGTTTAAATTTGTGTGGTAACATTTATTTAAGACTCACAAATTTATACAAGTCGCCTTCAGGAGCAGATGCAGTGGAAAGTTAAAGAAGTATTATACAAGGAATGACCTGTTCCTCAGTCTTTAAATGATTTAGGACTAAAAGGCAAACCTTCAAAGCCTTTCTGGACTGGGAAGGGGTTAAGCCAAGTTTCTGCTGACTGAAGCTCATCTTTATCAGCCTTCTCCACTACTAGCAACCTTGGTGCCCCCAAACCGACGTCTCCTCTGACCTCACAATGTGAATCAGAGTCCTCCTCCTCATAACCATAATTTCTCCTCTAGTTCAATTTTTTTCTGCCTTCTGTTTTAGGGGAGAATGTGGTGAAGCCATTTTGTTTGAATTGCATTATCATCCTTCTGATACTCACCCACCGTAGAGTCCCACTATGGGGCAAGGGCGAAGAAACTTGTGGCTTAAACCATTCCATGATTTGGGACACACACACACACTCACACACACACACACACACACATATACACACACACACACATACTGACACACACAGACAGTTAAGAAAATAAACTGAAAAAACCCGTAAATGAAACAGAATAGAACATACATAAAAAAAGTAAAAGTGTACACACACACACACACACACACACACACACTCATAGACACATACACACAGATAATTACATGCACGCACACATGCACAGTGCGCAACTGCGCAAATGTGCATGTGTGCAAGAATACCCACACACACACCACTTGACGCAAACACACACTTACAGACACACACATACCACTTCCAGCTACTGAGAGCACAACACAGTATACACCCACGTGCGCACGCATACATGCATGCACGCACACATGCACGCAAGAATACCCACATATATGACTTGTCACACACACATACATGTATACACAGACACACACATTCGACTTGTTACATACTGAGAGCACACACACACACACACACACACACACACACACACGCACACACACACACACACACACATTTCACAGTAAACACACAGTAAGCACACACACACACACACATACACACACTGTTGTAAGAACTGTCATGCAGTTGGCCATCGTGTGGCCATCACTTGGGAGGCCATCACGCAGGAGGCATAATGCAATAATCCATCACACAGTAGGCTGCTGTGCAGAGGGCAGACACCTTAAATGCTGATCTTTCTGGCTACTTTGTGAGTGATTGAGAGACAGAAAGAAAGAAAGAGAGAGTTCTAGTGTATGACAGTATATGTGTGTGTCTATGGGTGTGTGTACATCTGTGCAAGTGTGTCTGTAATTGTATAAAGGTCAAGTTTGTATGCATTTTTCTTTCTTTTCCCCTTTATATCAGTTCACTTTTTTAACTTCTTTATGGGTGATGCTACACCATTGAAAGAATTTTTTTTTTTTTTTTTTTTTTTTTTTCAAATAAAGGTAAGCTGTGTTACAGTATACGACCAACAAAAGAAACTTTGGGGAGAGATGGAAAAAAATCTGCTAGCGCTGATCATGCAATTTGCAAGCAAGACAAGATGTGAGGTGGTGTTCAATGACCAATATCATTTTGGTACTACAGTATATGGAAAGATGCTATGTCTGCATGTTTCTGTGAAGTGCATCCAACTAGTCTTTATAGGCAAAAATTCAGTCTCTTACAAGCAAACATCATAACTTTCTTCTCAGATGGTAGTGATAGATACCTATTGTGGCATTTAACTGCATGTTTTTTTGCTCTTTCTTATAGTGATTTAAAAAAAAAAAAATTTTAGTGATGGATGCTTTTTTTCTAGACATTCCTTGATCTAGTACTAAACTTTCTTTTTTCACCACAAACCTCTGTGTGTGTGTGTGTGTGTGTGTGTGTGTGAGAGAGAGAGAGAGAGAGAGAGAGAGAGAGAGAGAGAGAGAGAGAGAGAGAGCCTAATACAAGGGACTGGCTGAATAGTTGACAATATCCAAGATCAAAAGCCTCCCTTTCTTTCGACGACATTGGCTGGCGTTCTCAGAGACTGCTTAACTCTTCTGAATCAAGGGGTCAACACACAAACGCAGAAGCTGGAGTCTGTCTGGCTGAAACTACCCCTTCGTTAAATAGTCTGCATGACACTGAAGAACGGCTTAATTGCATCGAAAACCCATGCACTTTCATGCCTACAGCCTAATTTTCTCTGTTAACCAAGATGAATTCTACATGTGAAACACAAAACAAGAACGAAAGGAACTAATAATCACTCACTCAAGTTTAAAATTGAATTCGCCTTCGATATCGATATCATCGTCAGCCATGTTGAAACACAATAATGGTGCGAAAAAAATGTCTATTTACCACACAGTCCCACAACATGAAGCGCATACCTTTGTTTTCATTCACAATTTTTTATCATAGTTTGATCATACATTTAATTTTTCTCTCATATATGTAAAAAGTGATTTTATGTAATTACGCTGTTTTGCATCTGTGTGTGTGTGTGTGTGTACTATAACATGATATTAGGTCTAGACGGCCATGGGTGGGACAGAGAAGGGGGAGAGGGCAGGAAGGTCGAGGAAAACAAGGTGGGATGAAGGAAGAGTGAGGATGAGTTAACTAACATAACGATTTTTGTTTTTGTTTTTTAATGAAAGTATTCAGAAAAGTATAAGCAAGAAAACTTATTTTGACATGAATAAACATAAGGTTCTAAATAAATCTGGTCATCAAAGTAATCTATAAACAGGGCTGTGCACAAGAGACAATTTCACACAAAAAGGAATGAACTGACATCATTCCTTGGCGATCCCTTGTGAATAACCTTCGTCCATGAAAGACTATGGTGGATGCCATTTTATTTGCTGGCAGTTGTGAAAATATGTGACGCTGTGTGATTTATTCAACGCATATGCCACTGGCATTTTTGCATTATTTTGTTTTTAAAGCATCAAACCGGATACAAGCAATGCGATTTATCTTCTTTTTTTTTTTTTTTTAATGTTTTGTTGTCGGCGTTGTCATTGTTTGCCTCCTCGGTCCAGATTTCACATTTTCAATATTTCGTTTTTCAAAAATCATATTCCTCTTGTTTTTTTCCCTTCTTATACAAAATTCCTTCCTACCCCCCTTTCCATACCATTTCCCCTTCCCTTACCCATCCATCTCTACCCATCTCATCGCACCAAATTTTGCTTCACTGTCAGTTCCCTGTAAGTTTGTTTTTCTATTTATGGACAGTTTGTTTGCACTCTCAGTTTTTGTTTCTCAGTTTCCCCCTCCCCTCCATTCCCCGTGGTGAGATGTTCCAGACAGTGCCGTCGTTCCTGTATCATAAAGGAACACACTGATTTAATGTCGAGAAAATCTTGGTAAGAATGCATCAAGTTGGATTTGCAGTGCAGAAGAAGGCATTCTTAGCTGATATTGGCCACCTAACACCGACAGAACACCCTCCTGACCACAGGAACCAAAATTTCCATAGTTATTATTAGGAATGGAACGGGGATTCCCACAAGAAGTAGGAACATGTGACAGAAATACGCAGACCATCATTGCCGACAGCAGGCTGCTGTCCTCACAGTTGAAGGCAAGAATACCATGTGCCCCATCCTTTTCTTGGAGACACACCTGTATGAAGTCATTCTGGATGTTCCACTAGCCGTGTCACAGGTAGTCAAGTGGTCTGTGTGCTCTGTATTGGCGTTCTCCTTAGGGATCTGGTGTCGTCAGCTGCATCTGTTCAGCTATGGGCATGTAATGAATTATTCATCATGGGAGAAAGAGTTCACTTGTTCAATATTGATCGTTTACTATTGGTAGCTTCATTTATGATTTACTTTCATACCCAACCAAACCGGTATCTGTATATGTTACTGTTCATCCTTGCATTTGAATACATTCAATAAGTGAAAGACTGTGCCAGTGTTGAACAAATGCAAAATTTTGTTTGTTCATTTCTCCAGTTATTACTGCTGTGTATGTATGTCAGGTACAAGACATATGAGCAAGCCAGGCGATTTGATGTCGTTGGCAACATTTGTTTGGAATATTGTGCGTGTGATGAATTTCATCATGGGAGAAAGAGTTACTTTATTCATTTGTTATTTGCTGTTTTCTAATGCCTGTCTTCTTCAAGATTTTCTCATATCAATGAAACCGAGTTTACCCACACTTAGTACTGTTTGTCAATGTGGGTATTTTGACTATACGCAGTATAAAAAAAAAAAAAATCTTTACCAGTTTTGAATGAATATTGGAATTGTCCATTTCACTAGCTGTTGTGTGCATGTCAAATACAGGGTATATGGGTAACCTCAAAACACATTTTGGGGATGTTTCCTTGTTTTGCATGCTCTGCGATTTGGTATCACAAGCAGCATTCATTTGCAGTTACGGGTGTCTAATTACTTCATCGTGGGAGCAGCTACTCTACTAGTTCGATATATATACTGTTAACTATTGACTACATTCAAACCAAACTTACCTGCATTCGTTACTCTTCATTCTTGTGTTTGTTTGATTACATTAAAGCTTAAAAACGTTGCACCATCTCCAATAAATGTGAATTTGTTATTGTTCTTTTTTCCAATTGTTGTTGCTGTGTATACGAGTCAAGTACAGGATATATGGGCAAACTCAGAAATCCTTTTTTCACAGATGTCTCCTTGTTCTGTCTGTTCTGTGTTGGCCTTTCTGTCAGGCGAATTGGTGTTGTAAGCGCATTTGTTTGGAGTTATGAACATCGAATAAATTTCACTATGAGAGGAAGTTACCCTACTTGTTCATTATTTCTTGCTTACTATGCCCTGCCTCATTAAAGATTTGCTTTCATACCAATCAAATTGCGGTTACCTGTATTTGTCACTTTTCGTCTTTGTGCTTGTTTGACAATCTTCAAGATCAAAAAGACTGTGCCAGTCTTGAATGAATGTGAATTTATATTTTTTTTCATTTCCCCAGTTGCTGCTGTATGTATGTGTCAGGTAGAGAGTATATGGGCAAGCTAGGGACATCCTTTTTGTGGATATCTCTGCTTGTTTTGTTTGTTCTGTGTTGGCATTTCTGCTAGGTGATTTTGTGTCGTAAGATGATGATGATGATGATGATGAATACTATATAGCGCCTATCCTCTGCTAGAGACCAAGCTCCAAGTACTTTATAATCCACACTCATTACACAATGGGCTGCCCTACTGGGTAGCGCTGACTGAAAAGCTGCCAGCTGGCACTTCATTCAGTCATTTCCCATGTCATCCAGTTAATATCGCTCAATATCGTTCACTCAGTTTCCTTACTTACATCATTCTTTCAATTTCTCACGCAGGGTGCATGCTGTGTATAACGTATCATCCATGCCAACGGCCAAACTGGCCTTCTCTTCCGAAAGTTGGTGATGAGATTTTACTTGTGTGCAAGTTGTTATCGGTACGTTCACATACAGAGCTTCAGTTTATGGTCTCATTCGAAGGACTGTATGGGAAATTGAGTTAGAACCAATGTTAACTTTAAAGGAAAAATCCCCCTGTACCGAAACGGCCCAGCGGAGATTCGAACCCGCAACCCCAGGATCTCCAAGATTACAAGTCCGGCACTCTATCACTGAGCTATTCCAGCTTCTGTAAGCAGTATTTGTTTGGAGTTATGGGCTTCTTTTGTGAACTGCTGAGCAGTCAAATATTTCGTATCAGCTGAACTGGCCACCTGGGCCACGAACAAATGCACTGACAGCCCAAGCACCAGGGTCAGGCTGCCATGATCTGATTTGTCCTTGAGTAAAGAGGCTCTCATCATTATGAACCCTAACTTTCTGTTGCACTGCCTAGAATACCACTGAGTTTAGCTTCCATTCTATTTCTCTAAGGTCAGCTCTAGGCTCTTTGTCAGCACCTGCATTTCAGGTAAATGGCGAACTGACAGAAAATTATTGTGCTCCATGCGCCACAACCAGACATCTCTTTTAATACATAAAACTTTTGTTCTGCCCATCTGATTTATGCATGCTGAAAAAATCATGCATAATTTATTATTTTTTCTCTACTAAAGAATCTAAAGCATTCATCATTCACTGGCATGTTTTTTTATCTATCTACATCTGTCAAATTGTATCATTACATGGTCATACTGTTTAGTTAATGTAATGTGACCATATTCTATCCTTTGTCACAGGCAAATAATTATCCAAATCACTATATCATCTGCATACTTAAGTATGTGTACAGATTTACGAAGGCTTGTTGATAAATCATATAAATATGTTGAAAAAGAGTGGGGTTATCAAAGATCCTTGTGTTCCTACCATATTCACTGGTTGTTTTCTGCCATCAATATACACATGTACCTTACCACTCAAACCAATGTTTCTAACTTTTAACAGCATTTTTTTTTGCCTACTGTGATCAAATGCTTTTAATACTTAAAAAATGTTGCTAAGGTAATCTTCTTCAATAAACTGTTGCTTTATATGTGTAGCTTTAATTGATGATGTAGCATAAGTATGCCTGTTTGAAACCGGCTTTGTGACACAAATAATTTATCTCTGAAAAATATTTTAATCTTGTTTTCTACAAAGTGAATTCATTGATTTTAGAAGGGGGAATTTAACAGAAGCTTTCCATATACTAGGATGGTACCAACAGACCTGTTCTGGAAAAAATAATCAGGGCATGATAAAGTCAGTTTTTTCCATTCATTGCAAATAAGAGTTACATTTTCTCAGTTTGTGGGTCAAGATCATCATGCAATTTTTATATGGCCATTTGGTAAACAAATGTCACATCAGACCAATGACATGTAAATCTGATTTGAGAATAGTCATTTACAAAAAAAAATGTCACAACGGACCCATGACATGTGGATCTGAATTAAATGATGAAAATTAGTGCAGCTGTGTTTGTAAAAATAGCCATTGACATTCATGTTTTGGCATATTCTCTTTCTGATTAAACTGTAAGCTGACCGATGAGATAACATCGACCAGTTCTGGAACAAAAATCAAGGGTAGATAATGAATATCTTTCCACTGTAAACAATTACCTTTTCTCAGTTTATGTGTCAAGCAAATCAAACTAGAGAAGCAAATATTTCATTTGAAGCATGTGCCAGGGAATGATCAAGGTCAGCTGTCTGCGTGCATTCTAGGTGCATCGTTTCACACCCAAGTTTGGTATTCTCTTTCTCTGATGGGGCAAAATTGATTTGGGGCTGCTCAACAGCGACATCCGCCGCATGAAAACAGAGAGGTAACTTTGTTGAATGAAAGCTCTAACAAAGATTATTAACTCCCTTGCAGATTTCCAAACATTGTTTATTCTCTACATTTATGAAAACACATATACACTCACCCACAATAACACACCCACACAAACACACACCCACATTCATTCTAGAAAACTTGCACACACACACACACACACACACACACACACACACACACACACGCACACCACAAACAGTCACAGAAACCGAGAGTTAATCCTTTATATTTAAACTAATAACACAACAAAGGTGACATTTGCTGTCGCTGTCTGTATTCTCCCATGCAGATTAAACTCTCTTGCAGATTTCCAAACATCATTCATGCTTAGCATTTATGAAAACGCATATTCACTCATACACAATAAAACACACACTCACATACATGCACATGTATTCCAGAAAACCTGCATAAACACTGTCACACACACACACACACACACACACACACACACACACACAAACACACATCGTAAACCGTCACAGAGACTAAGAGAGTTAATGTTTTATATTGAAACCAGTAACACAACAAAGATGACCTATGCACTGTCTGTATCCATCCCACACTCCCCATTCATCCACTCATTAGACTGGCACTTCAGACTGTACGTTGTCAATGGCAAACCAACGCGAACGATCCAGAGCTTCAAAGAAAGACTGAAAAAAAAGAAACAAGCATACATTTTATGTTGCTGACATCTTAACTGTAAGAAGTCTGAAAAACCACATTCTGTCTACTTTGCTAACATCACACAGCTTCAATGACAGACAGACAGACTGATGAACAATAACAAACTTTGTTTTCACTCTGCTGATAAGGCAGTAAAGAAAAGCAATGACATCATTTATACTTTTCTGATATCACACTTTCACAGAATAATGGAAAAAAAACAATTAACATATTTTCGACTTTGCTGACATCTAAGCTTCAAAGAAGACTTGGTCATGTACACAGCCCCGTAAAATCTTGCAAGTTAATGTCAAATCTATGTACACATTAAATACCATGATTAACGTAACGTTCAATACCTAGTCAATTCTTGAAAGTAAAAATAAACAGCCAACCAATCAAATGACACATTTAAAAAATATGTTATGATCCTCTTAGCATGATCAAATGAAAAGTATTTACGTCCTTTTAGAATTGCACATCATCTGAAATGTAGCAGCGTTAGCAATAAAACATTAGCGCTTCATGTTGTAAAACATTCAATAAGATGTTTCATACTAAGTGGTTCATCATGTCAAAGCCACCACATAAGATTTTGCAGGAACAGGGATACTGACCGACAGTAACAGTTATGAAGATTGACTCTATTCATGCGTTTACATTGCATCTCCTCCAAGACTTCTGCATAATATCCTTTATTACAGCAAAGGAAACAACTGCCATTCTAAACAGACACACAAACACACCATCTTCTGTTGAATTAAAATATCAAACATGATAATGTTCAGTTATAGTAAAGTCTAATATGGGCATGCATCATTTGGCACTTTTGGTCTTTAACATCAAAACTTTCTGTAACACTACCATTTCAGTGTACCAAACTTGAAAACAATCATTTTTTTTTCCCCATTTTCACACTTAACAAAGCTTAAACACTTCATAAATTTTCTAGTTTCATACATATCAATGTCTCAGCGGTTCTGGGCTCTGAAACCATTCTTCTCATCATGTAACAACAGGGAATTGTGAGCGAAGTCACTCGGCCATGAATTTTCAATGATCTCTGTTTCCACTTCCAGTGTTCTGTGATTCAGCCACAACAGGAGATGACTCAGGCATTGTTTCCACCAGTGCAGCTGGCACTTGCCATAGATGTTTCCTGTTAAGGCGCATCACTCAAGAAGGGCATTTTACAAGAAAGTAAGATTTAGACCAACTGCTGCAACAACAGCAGACATATTCCATCTTTTCTCTGCATCTGTCTTTCTCAGAACAGGGTAACCAAGTTTCAGTCCATGTAGGAGTGCAACCCTATGATATCTATCATAGTTATGCATAGAACACTTCTGTGTCTGTTCATCGGCTCTGTGGAGATCAGCAAAGACTTCCAGTCCCTCTCCCATCTTTGAAAGCTAAAACATACTTATTCAGTCAAACACTTTCAACAGCCCAATAACTCTGACCAGCTGCCTTTGAAAACCAATGGAAAAGATAAAAAAAAAAAAACAGTCATCTGATGCAAAAATTGGAGACTGATGGCCTTTTGGCCAAAGACCTGTACTGTTTCCGCTAGTACCAATCCACTGTTGACTATTGAGTATATCTTGAAACCCCATCTGCAACACCTTCATTAACAATCTGGTTGCTATCTTTTTGGTTCTGGAGATGGCTTACGACACCACAATGACATCTGGAATTCTCATGGATCTTCAAAATGTAGGTTTTAAAGGTCATCTCCCTCTTTACACTAAAAACTTTCTGGCTGACTGGCAGTTCCATGTCTCTGTACTGGTACCCCAAGGGAGCATCCTTTCATCTGCTCTCTTCAGCATCACAATCAACAAGATGGTCAATTCTGTAAATCAGGGTTCCACATCCTTTCTGTTGATGGCTTTGCATTCTTCGCAGTTGGAGTCACCTATACTAGCATACAATTTTGACTGCAACAGTGGGTTGCAGATTGTGGGTTTACATTTTCAGGTACCAAAACTCAGTTTTGACAGTACTTTGCTAACCCTAAAATTTGTGTGAATAATCCACTATCTGAGCTGTGGAGGAAGCCAAATTCCTGGGAGTCATCTTCGATCAAAAACCGAACTCTAAGTCACATTAGCACCTGAAAGTTTCTGGTCAGATGAAGGCTGAGTCAGGGCTCCATTACAGCTGCACTGTAATGCGGAGAACATATAGAACCAGCTGTACTGCTCCATATTTTATTTTCTTTATTTCCTATAATATACATGTGAGATCTGCGTCTGATGGCAAGGATAAAAAGAGTTATAACTTGTCAAAGCGCACTTCATTTTGACTGTCAATTTTCAAACTACATTAACTGGATCTTTCAACAAACCATATAAATGCCCTCGCAAACAATTTTTAGACAATTACTGTATTGTGGACATGCTTTGTTGCTTGCAATGGACAAGCAACGTGTAAATTGCCTGATTACTCGACTGCTTGTAAGATATTTACAGATACATATAGATACATACCTCACTTGATTCCATGAACTCTCTGTTTTCTTTCGTAACATTCACCTCCAAACAGGGATCTGGGTCATAAATTGCTATGAATTATTAATCATTATGAGGTAACTGAATGTTGAGACTCAAAACATCAAGGAAAAAGTAGAAAAGAAAGAAATGGAACTTCATTTCAGCATTGTAAGATTTAAAAAAATTTACATGCACTAATAATCAGAGCAATGGGCCAGTTGGGTGAATTTCTGCCATGGGATGAAAATTAAAAAAAAGCATGATTTCCACTGAAAACAACAGCAACAAAAAAAAGTTCTGTGAGTGCAGATAACACATATGTCAGAGAGCTTTAAATGGTTGCACTGAAACATGTATATGCTGAGCAAGTAAATCCATTAACAACAAACCTGACAGAGGTACAGTACTCAGACTCAGTCACATTCTTCACCGCACTTATAGGCAAAAAAGAAATATAACCATTAGACTAAATTGTGGCCTGATATGAAATATGGAAATTATAGGAGCATAAGCACTATCAAATCTGTGTGAAAAACATGTTTGCCAAACAGGAATGCCAAGCCAATGGTTGTCATCACATTCAATTCTACTAGGCCCTGCTTAGATAAAAAGCAAAAGAGAAAATTAACTTGTGTATAGAAGACAACTCGAGCTTTCTCAGCGCTTGTAAAGCACGAGCAACAGTCTATCCAATCTAATCCCAAAGAAAAGGCCCAGAAAACTGAAGGGACAGTGACACATCTGCTAAATAGCTTGGACTGCAGTAAGTCAGCCTTGACTGAAACTGACCGTTTGAAATTTCAATACTGCCTTTCCAGTCTTATCTATCCAGAAACGGAGCGTTGGTTTAGAGACATCTGGTCAGTGAAAGAAAGAGACAAGACAGACAGAGGAGAAGGATGGACAAGAGAGAGAGAGAGAGAGAGAGAAAGAGAGGGCAACAGCGAAAAAGAGGCAAGGAGTGTGTGAATGTGTTGGGGGTGTGGAGGTGGAGTGGGAGGGGGGTGCAGGGACCTCTCATTAACAACTTTAAAACTCCTGAAAAAACTGGATCTCTTGAGAGGCAGCCTTTATCAAGAGGTAACCTTTGGGTATACAGACAAAAATGCTTAAGGAGAAAAAAGATTAAAATGAGTCTTTTTTCCTTTTTTTTTGAAAAGGCGATTGTGGCAAGGAATTATCGTTAAAACCACTTCCTCACAGTTCGCTGTACTTGATCTCAACATCAACACTTCCACTAGAATCTGACCAGACAAGAGAGGTGCAGGGCCAAAGACAACTTTATTATTCCCCCACAGCCAGATTCTTACCTTCAAGTATCTCCATGTCATCCATTGCTCCCGTCTGTCCTTCTCCCTGCAAAACATGCAGTTCACTGTCAATGCCTGCATCAACAGCCTTCTTAGTTAGCCATACCACTGAATAATCATGTATGACGATCTATCAATTATATGTATATATGAATTTATAATGCATTTGATGGCTTCCAAAGTGTTAAAAATGGGCTAAATACACATGCACAAAAAGACATACACCCAAATGAACACAATGAGAGTAGAATAATCTTTTATTCTGACGTGCCCAGGCAGCAGGTGGGTGGAGCTTTTACTTCCTCTCAGGCAAAACTACCAGTCCATCACTGGAAGAAGCTGGAAATCGCAACTAACAGCCAGTGGCCAAAACTTGACAACTTAAGTGCTCCATTATAGTTGATCAATGCCGTCTAACCTTGACAGTCAATGGGCAGGATACATTATCATGTCAGTGTTACAAACCATAAGTTAAAAAAAAAAATATAGTATCATGAAGCGAAATCTCTGGCCCTCATGTTGATTACCCAATAAGGCAAAATAGTGCTGAAATGACAAAATCCTAAATGGTTTCATTTCACTATATCCTAAGCATATCTAACATATATACTCAAAATATATGTTTTTCCCAGTGCTAAGAACCACGCAAACTCTTTTTCCAGTTCTTACACACCCCTCACAACCTGTCTATGACAACATATCAACTCAAAACCTTTTTTTTTTCAGTTCCACAAATCAACTAAAAGTTTTTCTGTAGCTACGTACCGGGTACTCGTGTGTGGCGGGCGGATGGTTCTGGTAGCTGTGGCTGTAGTGGTAGTAACCTCCCCAGCTGTAGTAGCCACTGTGGTGGGGGTAAGGTGGATTGGGAGTAACAGCCAGTGTAGGAGGTGCTGGACGAGGCGTAGCCAGGTGCCATGTCATGAGAATGAGACTGACTGCTGCTGTGTGAGCCGAAGCCCCTGGAAGAAGACCTGCTTCACTCATTTTTTTTAGCATCAGGAAGGCCTAGGTTTGGTTTGAACAGACATAGTGCAGAAACAACAAAAGGAATAACATACTGAAAATTTTTTGTATAAGGGAGGATGAGACAGACAGAGACAAATGTATGTAAGTAATGCTACTATCAAAAGTCTAACCTTCAGACCCTTCAAGCCTTACACCAGCATGACCTTCATATCCACAGAGTTCATATCTCTGATATTGGCAAGTCCACAGGGACTGTCCTTGGACAGACATGGTAATTATTGTTATCAGTACAGAGACTCAGTAGGTGGTGTCCTCCATATGTGCGATTAAAACAGGCATCACTGAACCATACCAACATCAGCTGGCAGCAGTAGTGGAACCCAGGATCCCCTTCAGAGGGATGTAAGACTGGGTGGTGAATGCTTGGTTGTGTCTGCAGGCTGCATGCAGCAGTTTTGCTTGATGGTGGTGTCTTTCGCTGGTGGGTTCTGCAGTCATGACATACGAGCTGGTACTCTGATGGGGAACCTTTGTTGAGGTTCCGTTGTGTCGCATCCAGTGGCCATCATACGATGGCATCTGCCTGTGTATGCCTGTACCCAATGTCAACATCGTGCTCACTTCCACGGGTGGTGAAAGATTCTCTCGGCTGGTTGGTTCAGGAGCTGAGGACAGTACTGCTTAGGGTTCCACTGGCACATAGGGTGTATCTTCTTTTTCCCTGATCAAGAGTTCCTATGGCCAGCATGTAAGAAAGTGTGAAGATCAAGAATAGGACTGCACAGGTATCTGAAGACATGTTGCCGACCACACGATCAATATTTCTTTCCCTCTGATCTTTTGATATGAAGAATGCGCCATCATCATTACCTTTATCATCATCATATCTCACACACACACACACCATCTTCACTCTCTTGCACCTCTTAAAATACTTGCATACCGCTTAGGAGCAGCTAGTCCCACTTTGATTGGTCGCCTGCCAATTCCTGTCATGTGCTGCATTTCCACCAGTGCTCTCTCTCTGCTGGTCGGACTCATCAGAGAAGCGCACAAACCCAAACCCTTTGCTCTTGCCATTGCTGTCCAAGACAACTGCAAAAAAATTAAAATAAAAACAACAATACATAAAAAGTAACTAAATAAAAGAGAGAAAAGCCCCGAGGACAGAGACAGAGAGCACACAAAACTGAACCCTTTACTCTTCCCATTGCTGTCTAAAACAACTGAAAAACCTAAGTATATAAAACAAAAAATAACATTCTTCACTTGAAATGACAGATGTAGAATTTTTTTTTTAATTGTGTCCCTACAAACCCTTATGGATACTGCATAATGATACAAAAGTAAGAAAATAACCTACAACTGTGTCGTGTCTGTAATAAGTCACACGTTTGAATGCATGTACTTGTGAAATTTGATCTCTTTTCCAGCTGTTTTGACACAGATTTTTGTGAAGTCTGTTTGTTTCCTTTCATATAAAATGTCCCTGTGGTTACTGATTAAGAATATTCTACAGTGTTTTTATAACACATTAAGACACACAATTAGTGAATAGGGTTTTTTTGTTTTGTTTTGTTTTGTTTGTTTTGTTTTTTTTTAATGGTAGAACACAGTGAATATATTTTGTGCAGACCAACTGGGAGTTGATGGAAAAATGCTGTTGTTCAAAAACGAAAAATAACAATAACCTGAACAGCAAGGAACCAATTAAAAAAAAAAAACCAAGAGAGACAAAGAGCGAGCGATAGACGGGCATGCAGACAGAAAGAGAGAGAGTGAGAGAGAGAGAAAGAGACAAAAAAGAGAGAGAGGGAAAGAAAAAGAAATGAAATATGGACATTATGATGGAATGAAATTCAACTAATGAAATTCATCTATATACTTACCCTAAAAAAATGGAGACAGATTGCAATCATTTCATGGAACAACATGACTCATTATATACATCAGAAGATCATTAATTTTAAAAGGCCTGACATACATCCCTTTCTTTTTTTTAAAAATGTTCTTCAAATTACCTTTGGCTCCACGAACAGATCTGTAATTTTTAGCGAATGCAGAGTATAGTGTGTAGTCATCCACATCTGGGGTGAGGTCACCAATGTGCAGGGAAAATTCAGGCCTGGGGGACAGGAACATCCAGAGTCAGAATGTGAGAAGCTAGGCAGTACTTGCTTCTCTTGTTCACACACACACACACACACACACACACATGAACATGTGCTAATACAAAATGCACACAATTCATGCATCTTTCAGCACAAAGCACTTAAACTCCTTGCGTTTGGCAAAATATACTTGCCACCTTAAAACTCTTGCAAGCAATGGCGGTGTCTCAGAGAATTCGCTGGATCTCGCTACATGTCCATACCATTTTCACTTTATGTTACTGACTATGGTCAACAAATCTTTACAGGTATCATGACTCACATGCTGCCTGACGGTTCTGAGGACTATCATTTTGTGTCAAGTATCTTCATTTCATTACAACCATACATTACTCACATCAGCTGCTGCTCTTTTCCAAAACTTGCAGGGTTCAGCTTGAACAACTTGGGCTGAGAAAAAGCAAACAAATACAGGTATATGTGATTGATTACAGATGTATATTAGTAATCAATTACAGATTCATATTATGTGCAAAAGCATAGATCATTATCTTGGAAACAAGTACAGATCAACAGATCTTTATCTTGGAAGCAAGTAGAGATCTGCATTATGTAAACAAGTACAGATCTTATGTTGTGTGAAGAAGTACAGAACTATGATGTGAATAAGTGCAGATCTGTATTTTGGTAGCACTGCGGAGAGGGAGGATGTGGGGGAGGGACAAACTTAGCCTAACACTACACAACAGAAATAAAAAACAGAACACGCACACATCAGAATATCATCCTCAATCACACACGCATGCATGTACACACACACACACACACACACACACACACACACACACACACACACACACACACACACACTCTTTCTTTGCTCTCACACTGACTAAATTAATAGAAGTGTATGATGTGCATCAGTGTGTGATAAACCTTACATAGTCAGGATGAAATGTCTTAAAACCAGGGAGGAAGAGGGGAGGGCGACACTTCCACTTACAAGTTTGCCATCCGAGGCGTTGATGGTTCTTCTTCTAGTCAGAGAGCCTTAAATTATGAATTTTTCTGTCTTTGAGCATTGTATTATAGAACTTGGTAGTAAAGCTGACCTGAGCTTCCAGAAATCTCTATATATACCACATCTATTCAGTTACTGTTTTGGGAAAGATACTGGATTGTTGTGTTTTAGCATCTTCATTTAAGACCACAGGCTTTTTAAATTCATGACTTCAAACAAGCCAGCCAGGTTGTCGTGCGATATAAATCATAACTCTTCCTGCTCACTGGTATTGGGTTTGATGTTCCAATCAGCATGGAATTCCACAATGATGCACCACATGAATAATTCAAGTAACAATAGAAATCATTTTATTTTCCCTACCCCCAGATTTCTTCAGGTTTATATTCTCATCTCTCATCTTTAAGTAATTGGGTCTACTCATTCTCTACATGAAGCCCCTAAAGATGAGATTACTCTGTGAGACGATGCAAAGGTATAAATTTTGTTTTCCATTAGGCAGTTCCCAATGCATTTCTAACTGGTGCCCTACGACTTTTTTTTTTTCTCAAAGTATACAATATACCATCATCATGCATTTTCACAATGCAAGAAAACATTCCGTTGTTTGACTTAACCTGGTAAAAGTTTATCATGTATTGTGCTTTGGTATGTGAGTTTTGGGGTGGAGATGGGGTTTGAACAGCTGGCCTATATCTGAAATGAATGACACTCAAACTCAGTGCACATGTGTAGAAGTTCACACCAGGCTATGAAAGAGAGTGAACTGAGACAAGTTAAGAGAAAGTGCTGAAAAGATAACTATCTCTCGGAGGCAAGCGACATCACAGTGACCAGAAGTTTCACTGTGGCAGAAGTCTGCACCAGTAACTGAGAAAAAGGACTTAGGGTGTTAAATTTCATTACAATATGATTTCTAACATACATGACATTTTGACAAAACAGGATTAAATGAAAAGGAACTGCTTCTTAATGAACTACAAGTCACAGACCTTGCAAAGACTGGTCACAGAATCTACTACTACTTCCAATTTCAATCAAACAATGCCTGGTTTGCCACCTGACAATCAAGCATGAGTCGCATGGTATGTGTACTTGTGTTAAGGGGAAAGTGGAGAGGGAGGGCTAAATACTTGAATTACTATAATGTACACTGTGAGAACATGATTTACAACATTCAAGTTTGTATGTCAAAAGTGAAGGTCAACTCAGCATATATGATAAATAACTTGGAAGGCATAAATAACCTTGGGTCTTGCATCCAATTTTCGTTTTAACTTTGTATTCCTGTCACTTCTCGTAACTGCCTTAATCTTTAAGTTAGGCTAGATGTCAATAATCACAGTTACAACATAAAACACATGCAGCTCTATGAAACTCAAAATATGAAACTTATGTAGATTGATACAACTAAAAAAAAAAAAAAAAAAAAAAAACTGCTGCTTCTTAATACTCTAGTAAAAGCATGTCCAATGTGAACTGTTTGCAAAGTGATTGTAAAAAGGTATATGATTGTTTAATTTCATATTTTTCAACCTCAGTTTTGTCAACAGCCTTTATTTATGACTGTAAAATGTTGTATGATTCTTTAGTTTCATATTTTTCAAGCTCAGTTTGTCAACAGCTTTTGTTTTACATTAAAGTGTATATTACTGAATAGAAACATCCTAAATTCAAACAACTGTAGGTAATGAACCATCATAACAATACTTCAGAAAAAAAACAAACGCAGGGGATACAATACTGGGACAAGCTATGTCTTATCTGTATCCTTGTGTTACACAAACTCATTTATGTCAAGGGATGACAGACTGATAAAAGGAATCAAACAATAAACATAATGCATAGATTGCAAGTCTAGTCTCAATTTCATATCAGATGCAGAATTCCATCTGAATGATCCATTCCTATTATTGACACTACAAGCAAGGCTTTAAACTTATTCACAGCAAAATCATGTAAACAACAGACTATGGAGCAGAAAAAAGTTAAGGATGACTTCGTGCCAACATTTAAGTCTGAAGAGAAAATGATATTTCCATCCAATTTAACCAACATGACCAATTTTTTTTTTTTAAAAATACAGGACACATTATGTTGCACCTAGCATTTTGTCACATACATGCGCAAGTTTCCTCTATAGCAGCACCTTTACATGCACCAGGAGTGTCCAAGTTTTCCTGGCATTGGCACTAGACCTGATTCCTGCTTGCAGCGACATGCTGAATCTATTTTTCATTTCTGCCTATAGTTAGATTCTCGTTTCTCGCATACTTCCGTACCATCATATGTGTGATTAATACTTTTATTGTGTATCTTTCCCATGGGTGCGCGCACTGTGTACTCCAATTTGCGTCACTCACTTAACTCCAGGGCTTCTGTGCTGTACGTCCAGTAGCTTCAGCCATGTTTGCACATGAAAGCGGACCATGGAATTGTACACAGAGCACCCAGTCATGCCCCCACTCAGAACTCATTCCATCAAGAACAGGTAACAAATTGCAATTTTCAAAAAGCCACTATATATTTACTAATGTTATGCTGTGCAGATGTACATGTATGCATGTTTGCACATTCATATCATCATGGGCACCATGACTGCTGGAGAATACCTACTTGCAGACTGTGCACAAACTGTTTTTTCCACTTTCTGTCCTTGCTGTAAACATGGCTGCTATTCACTGTACCACGGCTAGAGGGTCTGATTTGATTTTTTTTCTTCTTTGTCAAGAATTCACTGTATATATTTTCTTCATTAGTCTCCCACATTCCGCTTGCCTCCGAGAGATAGTTATCTTTTCAGCGCTTCCTCTTTACTTGTCTCAGTTCACTCTCTTTCATAGCCTGTTGTGAACTTCTACACATGTGCACAGAGTTTCGAGTACAACTTCCTACCTGACATCAGGTTTGTTCAACTGCAAACAAAGGTGCACCCATTTGATTTCTGTTCTTTTCCCCCTCACTAACTAATATGCAATCCACAGCTGTGACATGCTAAACAGTCATTGATTTTCATGTTTTTCAGTAATAAATAGGCCTGCTCCAGGACAATGGAGTTGTCTAAATTTGAGCAGCAGACATCTGGCGCACACAATTGGTGTGCTATTTTCTTGTGGGATGTGTTGAGGTAGTGCAATCAAAAGGGACAGAACATGAAACTTTGTACAAAAAATGCCTCTACATGTTCATACTGTTCAAAAGATAAACTGGATACACATGCCACACGGATCTGTATGTTTCGAACAGATCAACTCTGCTTAGCATTCTTTGTGGATCCAGATCATACAACTGGGTTTTGCTGAGGACGTGTTTTGATTTACACAACTCTAGTTTATCAGTGTGATAATTCCTGAGGTCTCTTTAAAGTTGCAGAATAGTCTCAAGCATGCAATACTTCCAGAAATAGTTTCTTGAATGTCTTGAACATTTTAATTGATTCGTCACACATACATCATGGTTTCCAAATCTCCCTGAAAACTCCATCCACTTTGATAGACTATACATCATCATTCTCAGATTTTCTAGAATATTCCATGTTTGCTGATTCACTGTGCTATGCCATATTTCCTGAACTTTTGATTTTGCATGGCATAAATAAACAGGACTGAAAATCAAATTCAAGATGGCAACCTACGACTATTTCAAGAGTTGGAGGACATGCCTCTGCTTAAGTACAACTGTGTATTGATTTGTAAAGTTCCTGTGAACATAACGACTTTCTAAACTGGACATAACGACTTTCTAAACTTGTTACCAGAGTTCAGCTTTCCTGTTTCTGGGTCGGACTCAACATGAGCAACTTTTCCTTAGAAGACAGAACTCAGGTGGTTTTGACAAGAGGTGGATCCTATCTCTCACTGAATCAGACCCACCGAAAGGTCGACTCGGGTCTCACAACCCTAAGCCTAAACATCCTCACGTGGGCAGCCTGACAACAAAGAAAGAATGAAACAAGTAAAATGCTCCAACTGTTATCACATTGGATACAGACACCGCAACTGTCAAGCTCTTCCTGCCTCTGAAAATGGTATCCCACAACAAGAAACAATGGGACATGGAGGCCAAGATAACCAGTAAGACAGAGGTAGCAGAGCATCTATTTACGTTGAGAATGGCTGCAACACAGACTAACACAGTGACAAAGCCTGCCTGCCAGTACACCTCAAAGAAACCATCCACAGACTCAGCATGACCAATATCATTTTAACACTATATTTTCTTCCTCCCTGATCTCTTCCCTTTCCTCTTTGGTTCCATTTCTCAGTTTTAACTTCATTTGAGATATATACTTTCTACTGAGATCGAAAAAGTGAAGTGATTATTAGTTTGTCTCTGTGTTTTAGCGTTATTTATCCTGCCTGAAGATGCTCAATTCACCGAAATGCATTTGTGTCTGTTTTATAACTTATTTACTCATTCATTTGGTGGTCCAGCAATCTTGCTTTTGCTTTCATGCTTCAATTACCACCTGCAGTTCCTTACCCTGAAATACTATACAACCATACACAGGAGACTTTACCGTCTGTCTCTTTTCAGGGTAATGACCTGCAGGTCATCTGGAAAGCATATTCCTGTATTCAATACCAACTGTGTCTCTGTTTCTGTGTTCAAAATCATGGCAGATGCAACCCCTTTTTAAAAAATATACTGGGGGATAGGGTTACACTTAAGCCTCTGATTACTTTCATGTCAATCGTACAGAAGGCAAACACGTGGTATTTACTCAAGACATGTATGGACTTTCCAGGAAATACAAAGTCAAGTCAATTCTTTTCTTCCCCCTCCCCCTATCCCCCCACTATCACTCACCCCCTCTCCCTAGAAATAAAATTACTCATATGGAACATAACCAGCCGAAACTCTATTGGCACATGATTGCATAAGCTTACTTGTTCATATATATGAGCCTTATCCTTGTGTATCGACCCTGTTTTGCTTATCATCATGTCATTATGTATCCATAATAAGTGTGTATTTCACACACAGTGGTGTGCAGAGTGTGTATCCAAAACAAATGAAACTGTGGCAGACAAGACTTACAGAACAGGTTTAAAGGAATGGCTTGGCTGTTCAATCAATATGAACAATACACGTCCACAAAGACTTACAGGATGCCTGTTCAGAGGTCTGCTGCTAGCTCAATTTGAAATAAATATGTCTACTGGTCCAAAGTCTCACAGGATGGGTTCTGAAGATGCTTTGATGCCAATTCCCTTCGACTGTATAGGAAAGCTTTGCTGTTGAATCAATCTGAACAATATATGTCTACAAAGACTCACATGATGCCTGTTTCGAGGTTTGCTGCCAATTCAATTTGAAATGAGCATGTCAGCTTGAAGAAAGTCTGATAGGATGGGTTTTTGAAAATTGCTTTGATGCTGATTCACTTCGAAAATGTGTATCTTCTAAGACTTACTGGACAAGTGTTGAAGACTGTTTACAGAACAGATGTTGGATGATTCAATTTGAACAACATATACATCATGACTGTACAGGATCACTGAGTATGTGTCAAGAAAGGTTCCGTCACTGATTCAGTTTGAATGATTCAGTTGAACAATGTACTGTTGCAATAACTTATTACCCCTTTTTGTATTCGTAACGGGCGCAGACAGGAGCGCTCAGACAACATGCTAGATTCATAACAGGCGCAGACGGGAGCAGCGGGCCACATGTGTGCGGTACTTTTCCATCACGTGCTGACGCCATGAAAATGCTCGAAGAGCCACTAAAAGTTGTTGGGGATTTCCCACTATAGCCCAGTAATCTGGCAGCACTATTTTTGGATGCCAGCACCACTTCCATTCACAAAGAAAGAGGAGAAACTGCTAGTGAAGAGTGTGTGTGAGACTGACCGATTTTCACAATGGTGTCATCTGCTCACAACAGCGAGTTTGATGATATTCTTAATTATTCAGCGGAGGAATGGGATCAAATTTTGCAAGAAGTATGAAAATGGAGAGTTAGGAGAAGAGAGTGATGTCGAAATCGGCACCAATGAAGGAGAACAAAATGTTGAAAGTTAACCTGAAGACAATGTGCCACTCGCTGCTCTGCAACCACATGGCGACCAGCTACACATCCTGCCAACATGGCTACATTCCAACAGCTGACAGGCCCTGTGCACTCACTGCTGAACACTGCCAACCAACTAGACTATTTCTTTTTGTTTATACCCCTCATATTTTTTCAGTTAGCACCAGTAGAAACCAACAGATATGTTCAACAAAGGAAAACAGCTAAGGTCACACCTGACTCCCTATGGTTCGACACAACACGTAACGAAATGCGGCCTATGTCTCTGTACTGATTATGATGGGGATTAGGCATCTGCCACATCTATGGTGCTACTGGTCAGGCGACTGCCGCTTCAACAATCCCTGGATCAGCAGTGTTATGCCCAAAACATGCTTCTTCAAAATAAACCAGTACTTCCATCTGCGTGACACATCTAACACACCTGCACAAGGTTATCCTGCTTACGACCCTCTGTACAAGGTGAGAGGTTTCATCAGCATGATTCTCTCTTTGTTCAGGACCAACTACCATCCAGGTCGTGAACTCAGCATTGATGAGGCAATGATCGGGTACAAGGGTCAGATATTTTTCAAGCAATACATGCCTGCAAACCCAACCAGATGGGGCATCAAGGTGTGGGAGATGTGTGACGCAAACACAGGGTATTGTGTTGCTTTTGATGTTTACACTGGCCATGCAAGTCGTAGAGACACCACCATCAGTCTCGGGCACGAAGTAGTTGACATGCTGGCATCATCTTTCTACCATCAAAACAGGCACCTGTATTTTGATCGATTTTTTTACCAGTGTCCCCCTGATGACACACCTGTCCCGAAATGGGACGTATGCCTGTGCCACTGTCAACGTCAATCGCAAGGACTTACCAAAGAAGGTCAAGACTGCCAAGTTGAAAGAAAAGGGAGAATTACTGCAGGTGCAGAAGAGCTCACTGATGGCCACTGTCTACAAAAACAACCATCAGATCTACCTGCTCAGCACCAACCAGCCACCAGGTATGATGACAGTAGAGGACAAAGTGACACCAACAGTCATCGCCAGCTATAACAAATACATGGGTGGTGTTGACAGGTCGGACAGTACCATGCCTACTACCCTGTCGGTCATCAGAACAAGAAATAGGGGCGCTACATTTTCCATTCTCTGGTCAACTTGTGTACCATCCAGGCCTACCTCACCTGCGAGGCATCACCTCATGATCCAGTCCCCAAGAAGACATACGACTGCATCATGTTTCACGCTGACATCGCCGACAACTCTGCACCGGATTCACCTCCAGGAAGCAAAAAGCAGGGCATAGTAAAACAGTACCTGATCTCCCCATTTCCAAGGCCAACACACTGACCATCACAAATTAAAAAAATCAAAGGCAGGGCGAGGGTCTGTCAGCAGTGCATCAAAAAAACCGCCGTATGACAACTAAGGGACGACAAGTAGAAACATCATCATATGTGTTCTTTCTGCCAGGCGCCTCTCTGATTTCATAGGAATGTCTGTTTCCGTGACTACCATGTGCAGAATGTGGCTCAACAGTAGGGCAGTTCGCTAGTCTGTGTGTTTGTGTGTAGGTGTATATGTGCTTACCTGTAGTTTATGGTGACAGTGCTTCGACGACACTTGACAGTGACACTGTACTCAATATCCTCACTGTACAGCTATGCATTGTGTAAATACATATGGACATGTATAAAGTGCTTAGAACAGAAAAAAACAATAAGGAACTGTGCTTGAATCTATTTACAGTAAGCCTTCAGTAGTGACAACTGGCACTAGTTGTGTGTGTGTGACATTCTGTGGATTACCTGTGGGGACTGAACAGGTGGACAGAAGACAGATCATCTCAGGCAGGCCACAGCTTTCATTTTACAATACTAACGTGCATGTGCATAGGATAACTGCATGTTGGTGTGCTGTATTAGAATTGTCACCAGCACATGTGACACATTCGGAGACATTTTGGTGACAGTGACTCGACCTTTCACTCAAGACACACAAAATCTTGCTCACAGTATAGAACAAAGCCTTGTGACCAACATGCAGATTTCGTAGCTCTAGAGGTTTATTCTTGGTTGTAGTGAAGCCTGAACCATACATACCCATTTTAAGGCTAAACTTTTTTAAAAATCTGAAAACTAAGGGGAATTTGACCTCAGAGAATCTGAATACAAGAGGGTTAGAGAAAGACAGGAAGCATGAAAAAGTTTACCTCTGATTCAGTTAGAACAAAGCATGTATACTGAGACTCACTGGATGGGTGTTGGGGATAGGCTTGCCATTCAGTTTGAACAATGCGTGTCTGGCCTGCTCCACATCTTCAAACTCCACAAAGCAATAGGCTGCTGCCTGTCAGAAACAAAAATACAACACAACATATCTCAAATGCCATTCCATCTGTTGACCTAAAAGTTTTAATTTTACCATAGCATGCTAGTGCCTCTGCTGCACTCATGACCAGCTTGTGGCATCAGGGTTCAACAGAATAAACACAAAGGAAAAGGAAGCAGACTTACCCTGGCTTTTTGCCCTTAATGATTTTGACACTGAGCACCTTCTCTCCATAGTGCTGAAAAGCCTGTTTGATGAACTGCTCATTCATGTCCTCGTCCAGCTGCAATACACATAACATACAGAGTTAGCACACAGGCAAACTTCCTAAAACCACTTTCCTAATTACTTGAGATGTTGTTGCTCTGGTGGTATTGCTGTGGTGCTCATAATGACACTTGCGGTGAAAGATCACCTCACTGAGCTGTTTTAAATTCTCTTTAGTCTGGCTTTTATCAGTCTTCCTACTTTTTTTTCTCTCCCTTCGAAAACAGCTCTCTCAAACTCACTAAAAGCTTACCATCATGCATTCTTACTGTGTTGTACTGCTGGCTGACCTCATCTGTAATCTTTTCAAAGCATTTTCAGGCACATATTTAGTGCTGATGCACCAGAATGCTTTTTGCAGGCTAACTGAGTCAAAAACAAAACCTGTCACACCCTGAGCCAATGGCGGGGTGCGTGCCCGCCAGGAGCACTACTGTGCTGTAGGGAAACAGGTGTCGGCTCGAGGTTCACAGCCATGGGACTCACAAGTCAATCCATGTCCCAACTTCTGCGCACCTCAGAGGCAGTGCACCCACGCCGCTCATTCCGACATCCCGTCCACAGCTACAGCCCGGCTGATCCCGCCGCAGCCCCGGCACCGGCAATCCACAGACAGAAGTCAATGTCAAGTCGTCAAGAGGCAACCCACCGGAGGAGACACTGCACTGCTGCCGAGTCACTTGGTGGTGTTCAGTGGCGCCTGTTCTGATCTAACATACGCAGGACACCACCTACTAAGCCCCCTACTGACGACATTAATTGCTTAGTCGCAGAGCCGGCGTGAGTGAGCTCTCCCCACGTAGGGCGCCACCACGTCCGTCCAGCGACAGCCCCAATGGACTCGCCGATACCGGTGACCCCGACGGAACCAAACTAAGGCCACAGACGTGGAGAGAACATCGAAACTGAGGTCACCATGAGAGCAGGGCATGAAGGGCACAGAACCTGAGACATTTTTTTTTTAAATGCTGATCGATGAGAATGAGGATGATTAAGATGATGCTACGGATTCCGTTTTGGTCTGAGACTACATGACAGGGCTGTACTCTACGCTTCCTTTCATAATATATCCCGGCGTCAACCAGGCCCGAGAGATACAGGCACCTGCAGTGTTGGTCAGGAAATTTGAGCAACACTCTCAGAAACGCATCCATTAAGTGGATGAAACTCGACTGTGTGGTCCCAGTCTTCCCAACTGAGTCCACAGCAAACTCAACTCTGGGTAGGAGCCGGTCGGGGCAGAAAACCCACATGACTCTGATGGGATTCGAACCCACGACCTCCCAGCCGGGAGTCCGCGACGCTAACCACTTCACCAGGGCGGCTGGTTGATAACAGAATTTTTGTGTTTTGGGGTAACGTTGAGCAAATTACAGATCTTACATTAGATCCCATTCAGAAAAATTTCTGAGTGCAAGATAGTGTACGAATCACTGGAGATATGTCCTACAATATAAATATACCATGTTTTCCCTAAGTAACCATGATCACCCCTTGTTCTTTTATTAACCCGCTGACTGCGGTGGGCCACGATCGTGGCTTTACCGCCCGACTGCGTTGGGCCACGATCGTGGCTCAGACGAGAACCGTTATACCACCACTGCTAAACGTCCGGGTTGATCAGTTCACGTGACTTGCTAGTATCCATTGTGCACCGGCAAGCCTTGTCAGTCAGTTATCTCGAAGTTTTTCGTCGGTTTTGACTGAAATAATGAGTAAATCAGCGACCGAGTCGAGCAGGAGATGCGTGGAAGTGGCACGAGTGAACAATCAGTTGCCGAAGGCTGTGGTAACGAAAGCGAAGCAGGTGAGTGGATGAACTTTGATTATTTTGTTCGTCGAGTGATGGAACACATGCTGCGTGCCGTCATTGGTTATTTTACATTTGTTGGTCCGCCACATGAAGGAAGGGGGGACGGAAGGGGGGCAGGGTACATGGTTACTTACAGGAGTGATAGGCTTTGGCCTGATCAAACTAGAAGATCGTTTCTGGGTTATTGTAGGTGTTTTGAAAGCACTTTAGAGATCAATAAAAGTGGTGATTTGAAGAGAACAGTTTATATACTTTTTGTTTGTTTATTTTTTTAGTTTGGAAACAGTGTGGGCGTGTCACGAGTGGGCGTGCCTTCAATGAAAGCTATAGCCCTGCCCCTCCTTATATGCTAGTGATTCAGATTTTATTCTTATTTATGATTTTATGCATGACTTCAATTTTCATAGAATGATAAGTAATGCTGGTCATTTTTTCTTTCTGAAAATCAGACTAATTAGTGGAAACTGAGTCAAGCTCTCTGTAACATCTCTTTCACCATTATGAAACAATGAAATGAACAGAAGACTTAGGATATATGTTTTCTTGTGTGATCCAGAATCTGGAAGCACTACTGCAGAGGAGAGAGATGCTGAGAGTGAAGGAGTTGAAGAAAGAGGAACTGTACTGCTGGCCATCCTACTCATGTGCGCTCTGGCTGGGAATGTTCTGGATGTGACGTGGGGCTCTGCTCCAAGTGCTTTTCAACCTTCCACAGAAGACCAGGGCCCTAACTTTGTTCTGTGTGTCTTCCAAGGACATATTCTTCTTGTTTTCTCCCAAGTTTCAAGTGTTTTGAGATTCAAGCAGGAAAACTGTGGTGTTTCAAACAATGTGGCTGACGTTTTGGATTACCTTTTCACCAATGTTCTGGATTACACTGTGAAGAATATCTTCAGCTGCCATCAGGGTACTGTCTTGTAATTATTTTTTTTCAGATTCCTCATTATCTCTAGTTTACAAAAACATATAGTTTTACCTATCTAGCTTCAAGACAAGCCTGCACAATCCCATTTCCTTATATAGTGAAATTCGATTGTCCGGATGCTGAATTATAGGTACATCATTTGAGGCACAATTCATTATACATAGCTCAAGTCAAGAGAATTATCATCTGTCCCATGTTTCCAGCACATATTTGTCTTCATTTTGGCTCAAGTCTGAAGTGTTTAGGTAGTACAGAAGAAAAAACTGTGTCTCTCCTAAGATTTGACTTACTTTTCAAAATACTTTTTCAGAAATTTTGCCTGCTTATATTTTGAGGTCAGTCTCCAAGTAGGTACAACCTACAGTATTTTCAGTTATTTCACTAGATTCTACAACATCTGTAGTTTCTAAAAAATGTATAGGTTTGCATATCTAGTGCAAATAATATGTATGCAGAAGCCAAATTCTCAAGTGTGGTGTGTGATGAGTTTCCCGTCCTAGATTTTAACTACATTTCTTTAAAGCATAAATTGTTATACTGAGCACCGTAGGGTTAAACTGGCTCCTGGAGTAGGTTTCTGAATTTAACAGAGTGTCGTCTGCTCATAGGGCTGTTTAACATTTCCCTCCACACCTTCCTAACATAGGCTGCAGCATTACGCTCCATTCACAAAGTGCCACCCACCCTTTGGGTGGCATGATCTGAATGCATAGTACTGCATACACCCATTCTTTTGCACTCGCAAAACTAATTTTAGGTGTCTGAATCTATTTTAAAATTCTGATTATCAAACTTGATCTGAAATACTGAAATTATTAAAAAAAACCAAAAACAATCAAAAACAAGCAAGCAACTTAACATGCAACATGTAAGGAATCATTGTGCTACCATAAATATTGTACATATACAGGAAAAGGCAAGCTTTTCCAGCGCACATAGGGAAAGAGTTAATAAAACAGATTAACAACTGTCCGTCCAATGATCTCCACCACTGCTGACCATGGTTTATAATCAGTTAAATTGGCAAATGACCATGCTTCATTTAACTTTACTGGATATCACAGTCCGTTCATAATACTATTTTTGTCAAAAAATGACTGTAGCATCACCTCCAAAGACAATTATTGGTGTTTCAGTAAACCACTCCCTTTGTTTCCTCAAGCAAACAGCCAGCTGAAGAAACATTCAGAGCATGTTATGAGTAACACATGTTCCCAGTCCCACACTCCCATGCACAGCATGACGAGGGTGGGTTCTCAGAGCTAATGATACTGAGTTGCATGTTCAGATCGAAATATTTCTCATACAAAACAAGTCACATTGTATGTCTCCTTTATGGAAAAAAAAATTCTATTTCTATGTCCAATGGGTTCATCTATTAAAGAAAATCTGTTCTCTTCTGCACAGTAGAAGACAACATGGCCTGTGTAAGTGTGTTAGAAGTGCAGGGTATGAATCTCCGAATAGCTAATGCCCTCAAACCAGCTAGGCACACATTTATCTGTTTTAACAATATATCTGTTCTTTTTTTTTTAATGAAACCTAATTGTTGTAAATCATCAGTGTGTTGATATACGTTTGTTGTTATTTTGTTGGTTGTTGTGGTGGTGGTTCTGTTGTTGTTGTTGTTTTGTTGTGCCATGTGCGATGTGGGTGTTTCTGCCACGGCTGAAAGTGATCCCCCCTCCCCCTCCACGCACAGTTTGTTACGGTTTGGGCCGACTTTTTACTGTGGTTGTACAGCTAAACGGTCGACGGCAAGGGGTAGGACTTGGGCCGTCTTTTTACTGACAGTTGAAGAAACCGCAGTTTAGTGACAGTGACTCCAGCTTATTAACCTCGATTTTGGCTGACAACCGTGCTTTCCAGTGTATTTGCGGTGCATCGACAGCGGTTTTTCATTTTAAAATTAAACCAACCTGCTGTCAGAAAGTCACATGAAGTCACTACGTGAAAATACAGTGATACCGTTCAGTCAACTGTGCCAACAGGCGGTGTCAAAATATAATGATGTTCTTCTTCTTCCTAAAATACTGGTTATACGAAAAGAAAAAAGTACTTACGTTATTTCCCATCCAAATGCATGGGCTTAAGTACATGTCGTACCAGTTATTAGAGTTGGATGAACTTATCGCAGTAGACATCACGAACCACTTTATCAAAATATTACCAGCGGCATGGAGTTCCTGCAAATCAGAGTGGTCTCCCTCTGTAGGTCGACACTAGACGCACTGGCGAGTGCGTCATGAATGCCGTCACTCAAAGTGGATTCTATTTGTGCCTGCGAGGGTACGCTATCCACTCCGTGCGCAAAGAGACGATCCGATGATATGGTTGCACCGAAACCGTGCGAATAGACAGTTTCCATCCTTTGTCGATAAAAACTGAACCGTTATAATATAAATAAATAAATGGATGATAAATAAATAAATAAATGATACTAGAAGATCACAAAAGATTCTAATACATTGTCATATCATTCAAATCAATTATACCAGAATACCAGAATGGAACAAGTTGCCTCAGGAGGTTGTGACAGCTGAGTCACTGGACTGTTTCAAGTCCAGGCTGGCCTCCCATCTGTAGAACCTGAAAAACAACCATCCCCCCCCCCCCCCCCCCAACTTCCCCGCCACCCAAACACTCCCCCTCCCCCTTACCCTCCTCCTGACCACTATTCCCTAAAATCCCCCCTCCCCCCCTGTTTTTTTTTTTTTTTTTTTTTTTTTTTTTTTTAACCCAAATCCTAATCCTAAACAGCGCAAATCTTCGGCAATCTCCCCGAATACGACAAAATCATCAGCAAAATGATGTTGGTCGTGGAAAGGAAGAAGAAGAAGAATAAGAATTACTTGAAGCCAAGTGAGGTCCAAATTTTGGTAAAGTGTTCGACTATATCTTGCTTCTTATGACACCAAATTGCCTCGCATAATTGCCAACACAGAGCGCACAGAAAAAAAAAAAAAACAAAAACAAAGACACCCCCCCCCCCCCCCCCCCCCCCAATAAAAAGAAGTTTCAAACTTGTTTATATACCCTGTTCCTGATACATGTAGCCTGCACAGCATCAACAACTGGAGAAGTGAAACAAACAGAAATTGGTATTCATTTAAGACTGGTACACAGCCTTTTTTGTTGGGCATATCTTGTTGTTTGTTCTGTGTGGTCTGTGTTGGCATTTCTGCAAGGCAATTTGGTGACGTAATTCTCAAACACACATACACACACGCGCGCGCGCGCGCGCGCGCGCACCACATACATTAAACCAGTTTATTCTGACAACATACGCGTGCGTGACCTTAAAAGGCTGACTCAACAAACTGATCCAAATTACGACTGAATCGCTTTGCAATTTGGATGTCTCAAGTGTAAGTCAGCTTTGCGCGCGCGCGCGCGCGCGCACGCACGCACGCACGCACACACACACACACACACACACACACACGCGCGCGCGCGCGCGCGCGCGCGCGCGCGCACAAACACAGACATATACACGCACGCAAGCGCGTGCGCACACACACACACACACACACACACACACACACACACACACACACACACACACACACACACAGAGGCAAGCAGGCAAGCAGGCAGGTACACACGCACGCTCGCACGAGACTGCAAGATATGCTCAGTTTCGCACGGTTACTCAGAGTTCCGTAAGATTTCTGGTAAAATATATATTGGTATCATTTGGGTGATGAGATACAGCGTACAGGGGAAATCACTTTGGTTGCTGATGAACATGTGCGTTTTACAGCAGATTGTAAGAGTAGAACGGAAGATTTCACCATGGAAGTCGTCGCTGGAAGTTATGAAGAAGTATTAATTGGACTCTGTCTCAAGCAAGAATCCAGTGTAATTGCATTGTTTTTGTGTTGTAGTGTTGTTGTTGCTCTCTCTCTCTCTCTCTCTCTCTCTCTCTCTCTCTCTGTATTTCACTATTTGTGTGTGTAGTTACTATCATTTGCAGAGGTGAGCCGACCGTTACAATAAAATCTGTGAAAGCTCCATCTTCTGTTTTGTGGTAAACTTTAATATCAAAATCTTCTTTGAATGTCTTGATATATAGTTTGAAAAAAAAAAAAGGAAAAAAAAAAATAGAAAGAAAAAACGGGGGGAAAAAAGGAAAGAAAAGAAAAGAGAACCAAAGTCACAGAGAACTTGACCATAGTTGGATATATTCATCAAGCCACAGGTGTCGCAACAAAATTTGCAGTTTACTTAAATGGAAGTTAGGTGGTTGGTTTTCTTAAGATTGATGCAGGCAGTTACAGTACTTAAGTATGTGATGTGGGTTCTAGAGATCCAGCATGCAGATCCTTCTGTTGTAACATTGTTCACATGGAGTGCTCCTCAGGCTAATAACAATTACTGTAGGATATCAGGGTGAATGCTCCATTTTGATCACTCGCTCAGTCCTTTCTGCATGCTCTTTATCCCACTTGGAACACTCACTTTAAATAGATGTCTGGTTTGAGTATTGATTCAGCATTATTTAATGATGTCAACTTGTGTGGTGTCTGCGAAATTCCCTAATTATTGTCTTTTCACCTTCCAAGACTGACAGTTCATCACCCTGAACTTCAGGGCTTATTTGTCCTGTACCTCTGATTAGCTTGCTTTACATGTCTTTTTGGGGTGATAAGGTTTGCATATGGATAGCTGAAGATAAGTCATATTCTGAACTTAGTGTTCATAGGTAAACAACTAGAGCTACATCTTGGAATGACTGGAATCACTTTTTATGGTGTTGAAGAGGAAGACATAGAAAGTTAGAAACCTGCTCTACACACACTCCCAGATTAGGGGCCAGAGTAGCTCAGTTGGTAGAGCACTGGACTCATGATCCTGGGGTTGCGGGTTTCAAATTTCAGTACAGGGTGATTTTTTCCTCAGAGTTAACATTGGTTCTGACTCCATTCCCCATACAGTCCTTCGAATGAGACGATATACCAAGTTCCCGTGTGTGAACACACACACATCTTTCACACACGTAAAATCCCATTACAACTTTCAGAAGAGAAGGCAGTTTGGCCGTTGGTATGGATGACACATTACACATAGCATGTACCTTCCCTGAAGATGGAGTATGGCTGCCTTAATGGCAGGATAAAAAATGGTCATACACACAAAACTCCACTGCCTGTCTATACAGGCAGTGTCCGCAGGAGTATCAGCCTGCATACATAGAAAGAAAAGAAAGAAACTCCCAGATTAAGTAATTTCAAGTCATTAGAAATAAAATTTGATGAATACAGCATAGTTTTTGCTTGGGTTCCCAGCCATATCATCAGATTCAGAGCGATTGTTGATCAACTTGCAAAAAATGCTACAACTGTAATAAATAAAAAGCTGATCAGATTCACTAGTATTCCTCCCATGCATCTGAAACCCAAAGCTCAGGCTTACGTCAAAGATCTCCATCAAGAGGAATGGACCTCACACACGGATAACAAACTCTTCCAAGTCTGTTCAGTCCTGAAAAGAGTTTCTGTCTGTGCCCTAGTCTGTAAAGGAGAAATGGTCTTGTGCCATTTGTGCATAGGCCACTCTTTCTTCATCCACTTGTATCTGTTAAAAGGTGAAGAAGCTCCACCGTGTGTATTCCATGTGATGTACCACATACTATTAAACTTGTTGGGACTTACATGATGCTAGAAATAAAACACTTTACAGCAGACTTCATAAAAATCTTGTTCAGAGATGTCCAACCTGATATGATTTGGGGGGGAGGGGGGGGGGGTGTCTGAAAAACGGAAACATTTTTCATCTGATGTAAGATTTTATGGAAGAAAGATTCTTATGAAATAAAGTTTTTTTTTTTTCTTAAAATGTTTTTATAATAACGAGTTAGGTATGTTTGTGTGCATGTGTGTGTGTGCATGTACGTGTGTGTGTGCGTGTGCACGTGTGTGTGTGTGTGTGTGTGTGTGTGATCTATTGTGTGTGTGTGTGTGTGTGGCCTTTTTGTGATCAGCTACGCTATAACTTACGAGCAACATGAATAGAACTGAACTTGCAGTTTGTTTTCTGGAATGTGTGCAGGATTGCCAGCTGACAGAGACATTTACAGAGAAAGTAATTGGCAGCATAAAGTGTGTGGCTGTCTCTGATGATGGCTTGCTGGCATCAGGTGGTACTGATGAAATAATCCCGAATTTTTGATCTAAGGAAACATCAGTTGGTGGGCACTTTGACTCACCATTCAGGTACTGTAATACCTTCTGTTAGTGTTCTTATTAGTATGTTGATTTATTCATTTCAATACTGTTCAGATAATAAATGTGTGCAATGTCCATGTCTACCTATTACTGGTATTAGTTTGCAGTATTGTGTTGTCTAGTAGTATATTAATTAGCAACAGCACAGTAGAATCAGAAGAGGCCAAAATAACAAATACATTATCTGATGTCACAGACATTGCACTCACTTGTTGCCAAGCAAAGCTGACACTGCTCTGAAATTCTTCCTTTATGTGGACAAAAAGTGGGGGGAAAGTAGGGTTAGTAACTATGTCTTTGAGGATTTGGGAGAGACAAGCTTGTGAGGTCAGTCTGCCCCAGCTAAACCTGGCAGAAAATGGAAGGTTCAGGGTGTAATGAATGTGATGAAGGAAACCATCAAGTGCAGGAAAATAACAGAATACATATAAACCCAAACAGTAACTGAGATCAACAGAAATGAAGTGTAGTCAAAGGCGAAAGGGAAAGCAAAAAGAGACATGGTAATGCAGGAGTGGAAGATAGAACAGGATGCCAAGAGAATTTAGTGGGCAGTCCAAGAGGTCAACAGGGGCAATGGACTTAGTGGTTAAACATCATGTTGAGAGGGGCTTGTCTAACACTGTAACAGGCAGCAAAGTCTGTAATCTTTTTTGCTTTTTTGAAATTTTATTCATTGTGTTAGAATGAGACTTTGCCTCCCCATGCATGTTTGATAATGGAGTGGAATGCTTGTTTGGTGTTTCGCGCAATTTTGCTGTCCAGACCGCGGGTAACCTGGGCATATGCGTTTTTGATTCAAACTTGTGAGTATTGTTGCTTATCAGAATCAGAGTCTGCCATGTCCCCACAACCCCTTTCCTTACACATAGAGCTGCCCTTTCAGTCCCTGAACATGATCTCTGCCATCTGTCCTGGTAGGCTGTTTTTTTTCCATGAATATCTTATACCCTTAATCAGCTACTGCTTGCACCCCCTGCTGCACTTTATCCCTCTGTTGTCAGAGAGGAATGACCTTCGATTAACAACCCCCGCATGCTTGCTGTCATAGTGCAGGGCATTGTATGCAAAGAAAGATCTGTGTGTGTGGTACAAGATATCAGACTGATTAAGAAACCCTCGTAAACATGAAAACATCGGCATTCTGAATTCTGATTTTGTGTGCTTTTGCCCTGCTTTTACCTGATTGCTGAGCTCACATATTACTTGGTTTATTCAACCCCAAGTCAGGTGACCCTCAACCTGAATGCTTCGCTATCAGAAAACATCTGCTTTCTTACATCACTGACAGCTTGTGTGTAACTGAAACTTGGCTTTCAGGAGCTGCTAATGAAGCCAAGTATTGAGATCTTGTTACCCCCTGCCTTTGATACCTCCTTGTCTCCTCATGCTACTGCTACATGTGAGGCGATATCACCTTCTCTGTGTCTGATAAACTGATTTCATATAATCATAAAGTTCTCTACCAGTTTCCCCCTTTACCATGCTGTCTTTGAATTGTCACAGTTATCATTGTCACTGTCACAGTCTCATCTTAAAGTGTTTTTTTTTTTTTATTGTACCCATCCTTTATAAAATAAGAAGAAGATTTTTTTTGATGCAATGTTCATTGAACAGTTCACAGACTTTTTATATGCTAGTACAGTAGTAGGTTGCCAGGCTCTCTGTTGGTTGTGGATGGCATTAATTTTCCTTTTGATTCACAACACTGGTCTACATTTCCAAAGTACTCTGACATTAATCATGTTTAATCTCGGTCAGTCTGTGACTGAGCCTGCACACAATCATGACCACATCATTGATTGGGTGTTAAAGATGACTGTATCCTACAGTTGGCTATTGTTGACTGTATGCTATCCTCTGACTGTTATACTAGTGTCACATACCTTCTGAACCTCACAGAACCCTCAATCCCATGTGTATACATGAAAATATACAAATGGAGTGGTTCCCAGTGCCACCTGCTCATCTCTTGGTGAGAACTATCATAAAGATACCGCTGCAGGCACCATCTTCAGCTGGATCTGCTTACTATACTGGAAGTCTACAAACAAGCACATAGAAGCACTTCAGTCCTCAGCACAGGGTCATGAGATCAGGACAGCTGTCATCACCTCAGTGGTTCTGTAGCACCCTGCATCCCTAACCCACGGTTTGCAGGCAGCTTTCTAGCACTTGGTAAACCCCTTCATTGACCCTTACCTCAGGGTATTTCTGGATTTCCAGAGTCGATGGTATCCAGGGGCATTTCCTTCATTGCAACTACCATCTGTTTCTGGACATATCATCCTATGTCGACCACTAAGGCACACGCCTTTCTCCTCATGCTTTAGATTCTGCACAAACTATGACTCCAAAAAGGTTTGTTTGTTTTTCATGTTTGTTTGTTTGCTTTTACTAGACTCCCTTTTGGTTGGATCTATTTACCATGTCAAACTCTAATTCCGTCCTGTCCTTCCCGGCTTGTGTTGTGGCCTCATGGGTGGGAGTAGTTCCATATTGTATGGATTTCTGTATTGGTGTTTTGGAAATTTTTTTTTTTTAACCCCATTTGCACTTCGATGGATGCATGCACTGGTTCTGTGATCCATTTTTTACTCTTTTGCCTTGACTCCATGGGACATTTGTAGTTGTTGCTGCTGTTTTTGTCTGAAATAGTTTTGACTATTATTGTACTGAGAAGTGTAGAATTGAGGGTTTGTATCACAGGAGAATGCAGTAAACTGTCCTTAAATGTCAATTTTCGTCAGTGCCTGGGGGGGTCAAAGCCACCCAGAGACACTCCAGCAGGGCATTGCCCCTGCACCCCACCAGGGGCCTTCAGCGGTCCCCGGCCCCATGGCCACAAAACTTTTGCTGTTTACAAACATTTATCACTTCCACCCTTGTGACCTGCAAGGGGCTCTCTTTTCAGGTTGTCCAAAGAATGAGGACAGAAGTGGAAGTTGTAGAGTGGAAGTGATAGAAATAGCCACTGGTACTGTCTTGGTTAGCCATGAAACATTTTAACTGAACAGAGCAGGCGGACTGGCCACAGTTTGCACAAAGTTTGACGCGGGAGTGTGTTTAATTAAACAGGGAGTCCAGTGGGAAAAACAAATCAAAAAACAAACACACAAACAAAAAACAACCATAGCTTTTACTTAGTGCTGAAATAATCCTGATCAGAGTCTCCTGAATGTCTCAGGGACAGTGACCAGCCTGCAGTTCCACAAAAACCCACCTGTTCAGCACCAGCGAGGATGGAACCCTCTGCCTGTGGCGAGTAGCCACCTGGGAGCCAGAGCGTACCTTCAAGGGGCACAAGTAAGTAACCCAAAGGCATAACGCCATGTTTAAAAGAAATATATTTTGGTGTAATATACTACACCATGTCATACTGTACATATGCCAGCTAAGGCCTTTTTTTTTTTTTACCATGTTTGGCTAATTTTTTGCAGCTGATACTATACAAAAAACACTATGGCTTTGATCATACTTCTGCTTTCAGTCTCTTGCGATTCTTGCTTCTGTTCCTTGAATTGCTTAAATGCTGCCTCTGCTGTCAGGTTTTTGCTGTTTTGCTGTTCACTTCCAGGATTGTAAATGCTGTGCTGTTTTCGTTTATCATTTTGTTGAGAACCTCACCCCATTGTACAGTTTTTTGTGGCATTGGTTTGGGATTCTTAACCTTTGCGTCAATTTGATTCCCATTGTTCTTACTCATTTCTTTCTTCCCAGGGTCTGACTCATGTGTCTCCATCTAGACCGTGCTGTGTGAAAGCGAGTACTTGCCAAACTCTTTCGTGCTCCCCTTCTCTCACAAGTGGTGAAAGCAGGAAGCCTCTTCCTGGTTTTTTTTTATTTACCAGATACACTGATTCTGCTAGCATCATTCGATGTAGGTTTACACTTAATTTGTGATGATTTTGATGTGGAAAATGTATTCATACTTGCCTGGTGATTGATTCTGAACACCTGTTGCACTGCAACATGCACGATGTTCTTCCTCACCAACTCCAGATGCAGGCTTATTTGCTGTAGCTCACCATTTGAAGTTTAACTTGAAAACTACATCCTTGTTCTTTTTGGAGAGGCAAGCTAATCTTTCTCTCCCCTCCCTCCCTCCCCATTCTGTAGGTTTTTTTTCTTCAACGATAAGAAAGTGAAAATGTACATAGGCCTGGAAGCTTTTGCAGGTTCATGGCCTAATTCGCTGTGGAGAGACAGAAAAACATGGCCTACTCCAAGTTGAGGTGTGATCACATTCCACAACTTTTTCTTGAGTTTTTCTTAGGGAACACTTTACCCCTGTTCTACTTTAGCATTCTGTTTGTTTCCTTCCTGAGATTAATTCATTCATATCATGCATGCCGGCAGACTCGCCACTGTGTCCAGGAAGATGGAAATCATGATACTGTTGCTTACGTGAATAAAGTAGGAAGTACAAATCAGGCTTAACAAACCAAGGTTTCTCTGCAATTATACATGCATATGCATGCTCGTGTACCATCTCTAGTGGAGATAGTGCATAAATGTCACTGAAATCATGATCTGTATAATGCTGACACCCTGTTTGTGTTGTTTTCTGATGAACACAGAAAGCCAGTCAAGCATGTTGCTGTGCACCCAACTGGAAAGATGACTTTGTCTCTTGGAGAAGACAAGACGCTGCGACTCTGGAACAACATGACTTGCAGAATAGCATACATTTCAAATTTAAAAGAGTGTAAGTGTTTCTTTTTTTTTTCTTTTAAAACTCCCATCCACTCGCCTCCTGTGGTGGTAATGGTAGACAGCTTATGATAATTATTAGAAATTTTTATCGGTTTGTGTATCAGAACTGTTTGTATCAAAACAACCACTACAAATATTAACAGTAAATGTACATCTTCACCCCATTACATGAGTGAAATTGATCCTCATATTGACCACAAAATTCCTCACTGCATATGATTGGAACCAGCAGTCTACAGAGATAAGGCAGTGTCAAGTCCTCATGGGGCAACCCACAGGAGAACCCACTGCACTTCTGCCGAGTCACTTCGGTGGTGTTCAGTGGTGCCCATTTCTGATCCAACAGTAGCAGGACGCTACCAGCTAGCCCTTTACTGATGACAATAACTGCTTAATCACAGAGCTGGTGTAGTGAGCTGTCCCTCTGGAGGGTGCCACCACATCTGCCCAACAACAGGGGATCCCCATGAATTTTCTGATGCCAGTGACCCTGACAAAGTCAAACCAATGCCGTAGACAGATAGGCAATCAGAACTGAAGTCACCATGAGGTCAGAGCATGATGGGCCACGGAATTTGATTTGAAACATTATTGGAATGCTGAACAGCAAGGATAAGGATGATGAGGATGATGCTGCGGATTTCCATTCTGGGCTGAGACTGAATGACAGGACTGCACACTATGCTCACTTTGATAATATATCACAGCGTCAACAGGCCAGAGAGATACAGACACCTGCAGTGTTGGTCAGGAAATGTTTGTGTATGCGTAGTTTGCTTGTGTGTATTTGCCATTTTGTGTATCCACACACAGGAACTTTTTCAAAATACCTGATGAGCGAGAAAAATGCTTGTTGGATGTGTAAAGTGTCATTTCAGATTTATTTTCAATTTTTGCAGACGTCTATACGTATCCATACATATATAGTCTCTGTTCAGAGATACATTTTGTGTGATGGTTGGCTTAAGTCCTTGCATATTCCCTTTTTCAGCGGCAGAGCAGGTGAGGTGGTCGCCAGGTGGACTGTACTATGTGGTCGCCTACAGAACTCACCTAGAGGTCTTCAGCATTGAATCCAAGGTATCTTTTCTTTGCATATATATCTGTGTGCAGAAGAAATCTATAAACTGTGAATTCTTGTTTCTCTGCCTCTCATCTCATACTGTCAGATTCATGGAGACAGTCCGTAGAAATCTTTTCATGAAATGGGGGCGAGTACACAGACGTAATTTCCATTTCTCTTACTGGTTGGTCATCTAGGTCTGTGCCCTCAGTTTCTCCCTGTATCAGTTTTTCACTGTTTGAGAAGAATCCCTTCTGTTCATCTGGTCTGGATTTAACAGCACTGGTCACTATTAAAAGTTTTCTGGTGCAACTTTCCCCATCTCTGGTCTTGAAGTGATTGTGGTTGAATGTACACCTTGTTTCCTGTATTGGAATTTTTCATTTATATGGCATCTGCACTGACCTCCTACTTGTTTCCTTTTTAAACTGCTTAAGACAGACATGACATTCCTCGAAATAGTAGCACTGAAGGTGTGTGTTTTTATGGTCGTCGACACATAATTTCATGAAAACTTTATTATATGAGTAATCACTGTCGTTTTGCTAGGAGTACGCCTAATCTCTTTTATTTTTCCTTCTATTTTTTTTTGTTAACAGTGTGTGGAACAGTCCTCTCTCAGTCTCAGTGGTCAAGTAGAGAATTTCACATGGCTTTTGTGCAACACAAGAATCCAGTGTTTTACCAGCTAATTGGTACATATTGTGACTATGTATTGTACACAGTTAAACTGGGGGCACATAGAATATTTCAAAACCCTTTGACTGTAATAGAACCTCTTGCTCCAATGCAAGTTCAAGGCTTTGTTCTTGTGCTCAGTCTGTTGGTTGTCTGACCATTTTGTGGGGAAAACCGGGTCTGTTCGCAGTAGGTCAGTATGGGTATACTGGTCACCCGACTCATTCCATGTAGTTGATTCAAACGTATGTTCAGGCTTTCTAATTTCATTACTGTAGTGAACAGTATGAAATTATCAGCAGAATCAGGATTGATGCAGAAACTGAAAGTGAGGTGTGTGATTTTACTGAAGAATGGACTCAAAAGGTGTCTCCACAATCCATTAGAACTTGACAGATGTCTGCACGTGTTCTGCAGCCCTTCTAATTCCCATTCTGACTCAGCTTGCTGTGCTCCTCAATGTTCCATAGCCCTTCTGATTCCCATTCTGACTCAGCTTGCTGTGCTCCTCAATGTTGTAGCCCTTCTGATTCCCTTCTGATTCCCATTCTGACTCAGCTTGCTGTGCTCCTCAATGTTCCCTCAATGTTCCACCCTTCTGATTCCCATTCTGACTCAGCTTGCTGTGCTCCTCAATGTTCCACAGCCCTTCTGATTCCCATTCTGACTCAGCTTGCTGTGCTCCTCAATGTTCCACAGCCCTTCTGATTCCCATTCTGACTCAGCTTGCTGTGCTCCTCAATGTTCCACAGCCCTTCTGATTTCCCATGCTCTGAGCTTGCTGTGCTTGCTGTCCACCTCAATGTTCCATGCTGAGCCCTTCTGATTCTCCTCAATGTTCCACAGCCCTTCTGATTCGCATGCTGATGTAGCTTGCTATGCTATGGAATTCCACAGCCCTCCTGACTCACGTTTTTGCTATGTTCCTCACAGCAGCATGATACAGTGTTCAACATTTCTGTGTAGTGGCATGACCAAAGAGTATTCAAAGAATCATGTTCAAAAATCCAAAAAATGCATCTCCTTTATGGTCTTTAGAGAATGGGTTGTATATATGTGTTACAAAGTGTGCTCTGGGTGCTCTTGACTCAGTCTGAATTAATCACTGTTACATTCCTCTGGTGGCTTAGCTTGCACATGGTTACAGTCATATGCATGGGGTTTGAAGTAGGTGGAACCGATTGATCACAGTTGTTATGGTTGGCTGATTTCAGGGTCTGCACAGACGCATTGAGACATCCCAGAAGTTAACAGCATTGTATTTGTCTCAGTAAGTAACAAAGTGTGTATGTATGCATGCATGTGTATGTGTGTGCATGTGTGTGTGTGTGTGTGTGTGTGTGTGTGTGTGTGTGTGTGTGTGTGTGCATGCGAATGTGCATATATGAGTGTGTGTGTGTTTGTAATAGTTACATTTCTCTTCATTGTACTCCAACATGAGATTATGTGAGAGGATGCAAGCATTTTTCCGTCACTTCTGTGATTCAACTTCTTGAGGTGTGACCACAGCTGAGTAGCCTAGATAATAAAAAAACTATTTTGTCCTTTTTTCAATTCATGATGTCATGTATACTTTCATATATACATGGCTAAAATGTAAGAGGCGTGTAGACTTATTCATAAAATACAGATTCTGATAAACTGAATTTTCCATGTGGTGGTTGTCAGTGACTGACATGTGCTTGTATTCCAGCGTTTTGTTTCAAGCACCATGCGCTGATGTGGCAGGTTTAACTGATGTGAAAAACTTGACTGCTCAGCAGTTCACACAGAACTGCTCAGCAGCAGAGTCAAGCTAGCAGCACCCACTGTGGCTGCTCAGCACTGTTTGTGCACTTGAATTTTTATTCTGGACGTGATCATGAAAGGCAGTTTCAGTGAGATTGCTCAGCGCTCCTCCCTCCACACATTGACGTACTGACATACAGCTGCTCAGCAACAATTTGTGTTTTGCATTGATGTCCGAGAGTCAAACCTTGAATTAATTCTATTTGAATGGACTAATGGGTCAAATGCATGGACAGTTAATGTCTTGCCTTTTGTGCTTTTCTGTTTTCAGGACACAGTCATTGCCTATGGAGGAGAGTGTGCAAATTAAGAGATGGGAAGAGAGAAAAAGCCACAGTGTTTTTCACAGACATTTTGGAAGGCCAGTGTCTTCTTGAGATGAACACCAAATGTGACAGGTATTTACTCTGTCGCCAGCTTAAGTTGTATATGTGGTACAAAGAGACACAAAGAGAATACGGTTTGAGCATGTGCACATGCACACACACACAAGTATTGTATGTTTGTTTGGTCTGTGTAAACGCGAATGGATTTGTAAATTTGAAACTGGGTTAATTAAATGAGCCTTACAAGAGCTTGTATACTACATGTATTATCCTAGTAAATCAAGATCTAGTCCTTAAAAACTTGCACCAAAAGCATGTCAGAAATATGAAAAAGTGTTTGGTATACATGAGGTAAAAGAAAGCTTTTTCGTAGCAAGAAACCAGTGTTACTTTCACTCTCTGCTCCCTGCAGACAGGTGGTTAGATCACCCGCACGCTCATCTCGTCTTATGTGTGCAAACACAGATGTATGAACAGACATGTTGCATATTTGTGCATGTTTGAGTAAAATGACGATACCACAAATATGATGATAAATTTACTATTGAAATTAACTCTATTGAAATAATATATATTGTTATTCTTGCACTGTACTTTACAGCAATAACAAGAGTCACATGTATGTTCACACACTCAAACATATATGAAGCAATGTTGCAATACTGGGATGTCGCCATAGCAGGTGACTCTCCACTGAATTCAGTGAGTTGATGGGGGTGAACTTACCTCCCTTTCCAACAAGAGAGAGTGAAATCAGGAGTGGAGTGACAAAACATTCTTTTGGGAAGTGCAAAGCAAAAGTCAGCAGTTGTTCATCTTCTACTTTTTTTTTTTTTTTTTTTTTATTTCATCTCAGTCCTTGAAGTGTACTTTCCATGATGGCCTTGCAGAGTTGTGGGTTGTCGAAGGGGGACAGAAAGAAAGGCTTTAAGGAAAGGTTTCTTTTTTGTTTTGTTCAAGGTTATTGTTAGATGTGATCATTGGAATGCTCACTATGGAAAATCATTCCCACAAGGTTTGTGAGAATGGTTCAGAGTGACTGATTTTTATCTTGCCGTCTCTCTGCTCAGTGGTACCCCAGCTGGGCCAGTGGATATAGTGCAGGTAAACTAGGACTGCGTGCTTTGGGAAACAGGTTTGCCTTGGAACAAAGTTGGAAGAAGGATATTGCTGGAAAGACTGGGCAGAGTTTCTGCGTGTGAATGCAAAGAGAGTTGAAGTCGCTGCACACATTCACGCTTACACAACTGTCTCACACACACACACACACACACACACACACACACACATTCACACACACACACACACACACACACACACACACACACACACAGAGTGGCATATGCATGCTTGTGTAAAGGAACAAACTTGTGCACACTCACTAACAAGTGCACATGCACATTCCCATGCAACCTTTTTTTTCTGATACAATATAGCTGAATATTGGCATATAGCTGAATATTGGCAGGGGCAGAGGGATTCACCTATGGGCCACAGACTTAATGGTCACCTTTGTCTTACTGGCCAGAAGCTTGAAAGTACTATATAGCCATCTGTCTTCGTTTTGTTTGTTCTGCCATTTTTCCATCTTTCTTTCTGACCTTCCTTTTGTTCTTGCGCTTGGTGTTGAATTGTCATCATACTTGCTGGTTGTGGTATTTGTCTTACCCTTCACTTTCTCCTGCCCCCCCCCCCCCCCCCCCCCCGGCCCCCCCTCCCCATCCGTCCTTACTTTTCTGATCCTCCATCTTTCACAAGGTTAATTGGAATTATGTATTTTGTGATAGATTTTTATATCGTGGTTACCTTGTACTCTTAAGATTGCATTCCATAATGAATATATTTTTTTTTCTAATTGTTTCTCTTTCCCTTTTTCCTGATGAGGGCAAGATGAAAAAAAAAAATGGGGGGTTATTTTTTTCATCCTCATTAAGGATAATTTGAGTGCTGGAAGTTAGGGGAAGAGATGTTGGGGGAGGGGGAACTGTGCTGCAGAAGTTCTTCTCAGGACTGTACTCATCTCTCTTCAGTAGCAGTGTCGGCTAAGTAGCACAACAACAAAATATGACGCTTAATTCTTTTTTCTTTCTGAAATTCAATGCATACAAATATAAATGAATTATTTTTGGTCAAATGATACAAATGCTGATGGTCTCGATAGGAATTGCTTGACCTTATAAGAGGCTAAAGGGGCTTCATAAAGCACTTGCGAGGCATTTTGTGTTGAAGAAGGGGAAACAGAAAAGGGACATTGTGTCAGCTTTGTATTCATACTTGTCAGCTCCAACAAATCATTAGTTTGTAACGCCCGAACAGAAAAATTACGTGCCAGGAAATTTCTTTTATTAAGTGCATAGCCAATAATAACTGTGTTACCTGTGTGCAGAATCCGTGACATGGCAGTGTGCCAGGAGTGCCTGACGCTGGTGGGCAGTGACGGCACTGTCAGTGTCTATCAGTTCACACTTCCCTCACAGGTATGGCTTCCCTCCTTCTTTTTTAACTTTTTTGAAAAAGAAAATGTCTAGCTGTGAGTGTTCTTTCAAAAATAATCAGTGAAAAATTATCAGAGTTGATAGCAAATCGCAAATTTTCCACTCGCCCCGCAGGTTGCTCAGCTGTGAAATTCATGTACCTTCCTACGTTTGCACTCATGTACTGCGACGGGGCTGTAAATTTTCCCCCCTATAGTAGCATCAGAATTGGTAGTGATGAGACAGCCGAGAGTATGTACAGGTCTGTGTGTTAGTTCAGGAAAGTGTGTGTGTGTGTGTGTGTGTGTGTGTGTGTGTGAGAGAGAAGAGAGAGAGAGAGAGAGAGAGAGGTGCAGCAGTCATTTGGGGAGAAGACTGATGGGTGATGTGAACATATACTGGGGAAAAAAAAAATACTCAAAACCCGTAATTGCTTCATTTTCAGGAAAGCATCAAAGTAGAGTTGCTGACATCACATAATGTTAGCCTGCGACTCACGTCTGTGGCAATGTTCATTCCCCAAGAAACAGGAAAGGAAAAGACTGAAAAATCTGCTGATGAAGGGGAACCGGTGTCCAGTCCACAGGCAGCGAAAAAGAAAAGGAAGAGGACATCAGAGACAGACGGTGCTGGTGGTGAAGAAGAAAAACAAAAGGGAGGACCTCAGAGACAGACGGTGTTCTGAGGTGGTGAAGAAAAAAAAAAGGAAGAGGACATCAGAAACAGACAGTGGTTCTGAGGTGGGTAAAGAAGAAAACAAAAGGAAGAGGACATCAGAAACGGACGGTGGGTCTGAGGTGGTGAAGAAAAAAACAAAAGGAAGAGGACATCAGAGACAGACGGTGGTTCTGAGGTGGTGAAGAAGAAAAACAAAAGGAAGAGGACATCAGAAACAGACGGTGGTTCTGAGGTGGTAAAGAAGAAAAAGAAAAAAGACAGTGAAGATTTCAGGTAATTGTAACTTTTATAACTCGCCGTTCTTTTCAGAGACATATAAACAGTCCTTTGTATTGTATTGCATTAAAGTGTATTGTGGATGGTGTGTTTTCTGCTTTCTTGTTAGAACTGGGAAAGTTTTGATTGGTGGACACACACAAAAAAAGGGGGGGGGGGGGGGGGCAGGGTATCTTAGAAAAAGGTCAGTTCAAACAAGCACATGTTGCCAATATGGCAATATCGGCTGCTGTTCTTTATGAAGAGTACAAAGAAACTCTAGGAATAGCTCGACAGCAAAAGATCTTAAAAGATACTTTCCACCATTTCACTACGTTTGATTTTGAGTATGGGGAGTGATATTAATACAGATCTGAAGATGAAGCTGATCATGCTGGCGCCCATGTGCCATTATTGAGTTCCGGCTGAGGCTTCCCTTGAGTGTGATTGCCCTTTGCGGCCAGCCCTGCTGGACTGTTTTCCAGATTGACATGTTAGCATCCTCTTCTTTCTTTAACACCTACATTGTCATGTCTCTCCATGCTCTCCCTTTGCCATCTAACACCCCTTTCATTTCTGTTGATCCTGGTCCCTGCCTGTTGGTTTGTGTGTGGCCTGTTATATTCCTGATGTTGAGATTTTCATTTACCATGTCCACTGCCTGCAGAACGTTATTCAAGGGAATTAAATCCAATATAAAGGTAGACTAGCAGAGATGTTGCTGATGCATCAATTTTGCGCACTGTCCTCTTTTTGCGCACTTGTAAGCTCCAGTTGTTGAAATAAATTAAGTACAAGCAAAAAACTCCAATTTAAAATTTGGAGAGGTGTTGGCATTTTGGAATCAATTTTTTTTGGTCGAGGAGGATATAAACAAGTGGTTTTGGATATGTTTGGAGGAGATTTCATCAGACAGAACATCTTGACCCAAAAGGAAGGAAGAAAACCAGAACATTAATTCACGTTTTTATGTACTTTCCATGCATGTAGCAAGGCGACTGGCATCTGTTGACTGGAATATTTGAAGAAAATAGAGACGGAAAAAAAAAAATTTTGCATTTATGAGTCAGAAATGAACATAAAACTTAGATCAGAGTTGTGGACATATAAATCTTTCATTACGGGAAAAGTTTTTTAAAAATATGTTTAATATTTATTCTGATTTGTTCCTTTTTTTCTTTATTTTCAGAACCCACTCAGAGACCACAGAAAAAAGACAGGAGGAAACAGCGCAAAAGCCAGTGACAATGCATGCTACACTATGCTCCTAGCTCGCTCCATTCATGTTAGCTACTGAGCGCAAAGCCATGTCGGATTTGTACAAACTCTCACATTGCGTGTAAGGAATGGGTGCTGTATAGTTCTTTGTTTTGATATTGTTGCTGCTGCTGCTGTTTGTAATAAATTTCAACCTTCAGAAGGAACAGTTTGGTCTTGGTTGGTTATACCACATATTGTAACGTACAAAAAAAAAAAAGGACTGCCGCTAATGTCACTCAGTGTGTTTGGCCTGGTGAAGCCTTCATCAGACTACAAAACTGGCAATTGCAAGCATGAAGAAATGCCATGATCATTTTGCAGTGAAGGTGCAAGTAATGTCAGCAGATACATAGTTCAGGTCATGTGTGATTAATGATTTATGAACGCTAATTTATGATTGTACAATTAACCGCGTCATTGCACATCTGCTTCGTCCCCCTCTCACCTGATTCCAATAAAATATCCTATTTTCATGAATAGACAGCACAGAAATTTCAGCAAGTGTGTGCATTTAGGGCAGCACAGATTGGACTCCCCCGCCCCCTTTTTTTTTTTCCCATTCTGTTTTACTTTTCGATTTGGAGCTGTTAAATGTCATGAAAAGACACATCTTTGGCAACAAAGGAAGATTTAACTGGGTACATGGCAGAGCTGAATGGGATAGTTTCCAGTTTTCATGAATCAATGGACAGATTTGAAAGCATTTTTTTTGTATGGAGAAACGTTTAGACACAGTGGGAACAGATGTGCACAAAGTGAAAAAAAAAAGAAAACAAAGAATTAAAAGAGCCAGCTGAGACAGCAGGAGCAAAAGATGGTCAGACTTCAGAGTGACCAGAGTGACCAGCATCATCGTTGCTGGAATCTAGAGAGCACAATGTCCCGGAGGTGAACTGGGAGACCACAACTGACCGTCCTCTTAGGTGCTGGGAGATCTCAACCAATTTAAACTGGATGGTCACACAGAGGGATGACCAGGGGGCTGCCTTAGGTGCTGGGAGATCTCAACCAATTCAATCTGGATGCTCACACAGAGGGATAACCTGGAGGCTGCCTTAGGTGCTGGGAGATCTCAACCAATTCAATCTGGATGCTCAAACAGAGGGATAACCTGGAGGCTGCCTTAGGTGCTGGGAGATCTCAACCAATTTAATCTGGATGCTCACACAGATGCTCACACAGAGCGGGATAACCTGGAGGCTGTACATCAGACAGGACCCCCTCAGGCCAACTAGAAACGTCCGATCATTGTCTGCTTTCAGTCAAGGAAACCGAAAGTGCTTGCTGACAGAGACATGAACTGAAAGGCACAGGGTTGTCAGTTGGTGAGGACTTGACTCTGGCAAATTACAGACTGTAGCATGATGCACACAGCCACAGTGCCACCTTGGCCTGTTAGTCGTGACAGAGCAAAGTATTGGTCAAGTTGGGAACTGGAGATTCTGCTGATGTCAAACCTGGTGTGGATGTTAATGACCTATTTCTCAAGGAAATAGAACCAGGAAAGCAGAGGTGATAAATCAGGATCCGTTGCTCATCTTTGTCGGCCCTTGAGAGTGCTTCTTTTTGGCTGCTAAATGTGTTGGCTATGAATATTTATACTGCATATTTCAGTTTGTGTCAGAATTCGGTTTGTTTGCTTTTCCCACCCCTCCTCTGTGCCCCCCTCCCCCTCTTGCTCTTTATCCTTTTTCCATCCTGGTGTGTGTGTGTGTGTGTGTGTGTGTGTGTGTGAAATATGTGTGTGTGTGTGTGTGTGTGTGTGTGTGTGTGTGTGTGTGTGTATGAAATATTACTTTGTGTGTGTGTGTGTTCATTCATTTCATTTTTTCATTCATTTAATTTTTTTGTTCATTTATTTCTTTCAAAGTTTCTTGCTGCTGTGGCACTGTCAGTGTTAATGTGACATGGAACTGTAAAAGCTCATGGATTGGATAGTTAAAACCATTTCAGTGATTGTGAGCATGCACGCGCCTGTGCATGCATGTGTGTGTGCATGCATGTGTGTATGTGTGTGTGGGAGCATGCATGTGTATGTGTGGTGTGTATGTGTAGTAGTAGTAGTAGTAGTAGTAGTGGTAATTAATAAGTGTACAAAGAGGAGGAGGGAAATGGGGAGTGAGGGGGCCAGAGGAGTTCATGTACTCACTATAGACGCAAACACACACGCATACACAAACAAACATACTTACGCACCCTTACATACGTATGCTCACACACCCCCCACACACACACACACACACACACACACACATACATGCATACTCAAAATGCATAAACACACACACGCACATACATACACAAACTCATACATGCATATTCAAATGCATAAATCTGTGCCCAAAACTGTGTGAACCATTATTTATAAACAGCCATAATAAAACTGAAAGGCATTAAAAATGGTGGCTTTGTTTTGTTTTGTTTTGCTTTTCGCTTTTTTTACGTCTGCCTTGAGGTCTTCCACAAGGATTTATTTGCATGTAAGCATGCTCGTCATAATTTTTTTTTAAAGAATCATTGAAATCGCACGCACACACACACACACACACACACACACACACACACACACACACACACACACACACACACACACACACGCGCGCGCGCGCGCGCGCGATTATAATGTAACACAGTAACATTTACGGATATATTAGTTATTACTGTCTTTGATATTTTATATCTTGATATAGGCTGAACGTCAAATTACTATAGATCTGAAATACACACACAACACACACATACACACACACATCACACACACACGCACACGCACACACACACACACACACACACACACACACACACAGACGCATACACGACACGCGCGTGTCGTATGTTTGTGTATGTGTGTGTGTGTGTTGAATTCCTTCTAACATCTAGCACTTGTCAGCAAGAAACCCACATGAAGCACACGCAAAACTAATTGGCGGGGGATGGTATGAAGAATACAACGAGGCTGAAAGTCTCTCGTGCTACCAGGGATCGGGCACTGCAGTGCATTGGCTCCAGAGGGCCGTGTGACGTCAACTTCCAGTCATGCACACGCTGCCCGGCCTTGCGCGGTTCAATAATTATGTCGATGGGTGTGTCTGTGTCTGTGTGTGCGTGTGTGTGTGTGTGTGTGCGCAGTGCTTCTGGCAGATCTGCACACAAAATACATAATGACACAAGCATGTGGAAGATACCGATAGAAGAGCCGCTTTCAGTGTCCGATCTGACCTATGGAGAGAAAAGGCTCATGTGAAATTATGTTACTAGGTTTTGTAAGCGTAAAGATAATCATTTGATTTGTATAACTGTAACGTTCTATCGGCCGGAGGTCATTAAGGACAGACCTAAGTGGTCAGTGTTGGCCGGTATGCGGAGAAGGGCTGTCCATGTCCAGCCTCGTCGCATCAGCAGCAGCCTCGCCCATTAACCGCGGTCGTCCTGACAGTTGATTGGTTCTGACTGAAGAGATGGATGTCTTATGGATCGCTTCTATTAACTGTTGTGATTGATGACATATAGATCGTTTCTGCTAACTGTTGAGAAAGATGGCTCCGTTAAGCTGGGGGGGGGGGGGGGGGGGGGGGGGGCAGATGATTGCTCAGGTGGTAGAGCATCGGACTCGTGATCTGGGGTTGCAGGTTGGAATCTCCGTCGGGCCATTTCGGTACAGGGGGATTTCTGCCTCGGAGTTAACATATTGCTTCTGACTCCATTCCCCACACAGTCCTTCGAATGAAACTATAAACCGAGGTTCCGTGTGTAAACGCACGCACAACATCTTGCACACACGTAAAATCCCATCACCAACTTTCGGAAGAGAAGGCCAGTTTGGCCGTTGGTATGGATGACACGTTACACATAGCATACACCTTCCCCGAAGTTGGAGTATGGCTGCCGTAATGGCAGGATAAAAAAAAAAAAAAAAAAGGTCATACACACAAAAGTGTCAGAATAATCAACATGATGATTGTGGACATTAAAAAGAAAAGAAAGAAGAAGAGTTAGCTCCGTTTTCTGGCAAAGGCACTCTGGTCAGACTCTTCAGACGAGTTTTCGTAGATGACGCAATCAATTAATCAAGAGAGAGAGAGAGAGTCACTTATGTGCTAGATATGTTAGTTAAAAAGGGGAGGGGCGAGATCAGGCATAGGGCCGGAATACTAGCCTCTCTCGCTCTCTATCTCCCCCCCACCCCTCTCTCTCTCTCTCTCTCTCTCTCTCCCCTCATGCAAGCGTGCGTTAGGTGTGAAGGGTGTTTTCCAACATGTCCCTAGAATTACTGTCCTCTTCTGTATGCGTAATGTGTGCTTTGCCTAAAGGGAGAGTGGGGCTGACTGTGAGTCTGGGGCCACCATTCCTCTGCCACCCCCACCGGTCTGTCATGTGTTTGTTGACGTGGGGAGGGTGGTGTGGATCGTGATGATTGGGCACAAAGCGAAAGTGGCAACATCCACACATGTTCTTAATACGCATGATGAAAGTGGTGGGGGAGAGGGATGTTTCAAAATGTCTCGAACCACACCCCGCTGATGTGCTAGATGCACTTATTGAAAAGGGAAGTGTGTTGTGCATATATGTGTGTGCGTGTGTGTGTGTGTGTGTGTGTGTGTGTGTGTGCGTGCATAGTTACACGCGCGCGCATATTTACGTGAGGCCCTCCCCCCCCTTCCCCTCCTCTTTCCCAGCGTGCTTTCGAGGGGATGGAAAGGCGTGGGATCGAATTTAAGCTTCATGTTTTTCATTAATCACACTGTATTCGAACATAAGGCTACGACTGCTCCATTCAAATTATGTCGGGTAAGTTTTAGGAAGGCAGGTGTGAACATGGGCCCCAAATCACTCCTCCGCCCCATCCGTCTGTCGTGTGTGTTGATGAGGGTGGGTGGGACAGGGGAGGAGTGTAGACATGAGGCCAAACCACTCCCCCAGACGTTCCACGACACCTCGTTCATTCGCGCCTGCCTACACCTGAAGAGATCTAAAAAGGCAAATTCGTTCATTTTGTCGTCCTATTGGAGGTGGAGATGTGAGTTCATCGCGTTTTGTCTTGTGGACTCGTTTGTTCATGTTTTTCTTAGGTTCGCTTACTATATTTCAGATTTTCTTTATTTCGTGCAGTATCTCACTTGGTACTATTATTCATTGGTGTGGGTTGGAGGTGAAGAATGATTAGCATCGCTGGACGTTTGTAAGTATTATGGTCTTACTATCTTTCCTATTTTTGTATGGTTAACATTGGTACTATTATTTTTTTTTGTAACAATCCACATCGATGTAAGTATTATTATTATCATTATCATCATCTCACTATCATCATCGTCGTCATCGTCGTCGGGTCATCATCATTAATATTATTGTAAATATTCATATCCTTCTTCTTCATCTTCTATTTCTTTTCTTCATCTATTATTAACATTATTATTATTATTGTTATTGTGTTTGTTTATTCCTATACGATTTTAATACCATTATTATCATTATTGTGGTGGTGGTGGTGGTTGTCGTCGTCGTCGTCATCATCCTCATCATTATCTCATCATCATCTCATCATCATCATCATCATCATCATCATCATCTTAATCATCTCTCTTCTCTTTGGTTCCGTTCAGTAGTTTATAAGTTTTTCGTCTCTAAGCCACATTCTGCATCCCCATCGCAGAGATCAGTGACTTGTCCGCCCTTTGTTTCCTTTGTTTTCAATGTCCGCCCTTTGTTTCCGTTGTTTTCAATGTTCTTTGTCCTGCCCGATGAAGACCGATAGATCGAAACACGTATCTGTTTTGTAATTTGCTTACTTTCGTTTGGCGGCTCAGTTACCCTAATTTCGCTATTGTTATTGTTATCATCATTATTATTGTTGTTGTTGAGAACATTTATACGCCTAAATCAGTTGAGTGCCCTATATGTTTACAATAAGCAAAAAAAAAAAAAAAAAAAAAAAAAAAAAAAAAACCAAATAAAGTAGTAGAACAGGCAATACACAAAACTGCACCCCCAGACACACACGCTCGCTCCTTATCCGCGCCTGTCGCCAACCCAGCTTCGCCCTCTCCCACTCCCTTGCCATTCATCTCCCACCTCTCAAACAAAAACGATCACTAGGCCTATTGGAGAAACAAAACGGGGTACTCAAACACCTGTATAATACTCCTAAAACAGCACCAGCACCAGCACAATGTGTGTGTGTGTGTGTGTGTGTGTGTGTGTGTGTGTGTGTGTGTGAATCAGACGGGAAAAGAAAAGTTTTCAAATTGATTTAAAAGGGGACAGAGAGGCAGAGAAGCTGAGTTGACATGGCAAATTGTTGTAAATAGAAGGGCCTGGTAGACAAAGGAACGCTGACTAAAATTTCCCTACGAACAAAGAGGAATGATGCCATGAGTTTAAATAAAAGCATGAGGCTAAAATCAGTAACCCCACCACCACGTTTTCCCACTTCGAAAACGTGTATATGCAGACGTATTGGGACGTAAGGACAGAATTATCCCCCCCCCCCCCTCCCCCCCCCCCCTGTGAGCTTAGAGATGGCAGAAAGAGGGGGGGGTGGTAAGCATAAGGTCAAATCATCCCCTCATCCCCACCTATCATGTATGTGTGTCATGATGAGGGTAGATGAAGTGACGGGATGAGTTTGAGTGAAAGGCCAAGCAACTCCGGCAGATGGGGGGGAGGGGGGGGGGGGGGGGGGTAGGTGGTGTGGGTGTGGACGTGTGTTCAAACTCACACACCCACCTATGTGCACCAAATAAGTTTGTGGGAAAAGTATTTGGGGTGAGTTAGGCATAAGGCCAGAAATTACACCCCCTCTTCCCGCCCCCACTCCCCCAGCCCCTAGTCTCCTCCTTTGCACAAATGTGTTCGGTCATATCGCCCAAATGACTTCCTCCTTTTTTGCGAGTTCGATGGGAGAGAGAGAGAGAGAGAACGAACGAACGAAATTTGTTTAATGTGGGAAAAGAATAAGCACATGGCAGGCTTGTTTGCATCTTGCCCTCAAAAATGAGAAAAGAAACATTTCAAACACAAAAAACCCCCCTCCACACCCCAACCATTAAACCAACACCCACCTGTCGCACAATCCTTTCCAAGCACTCTACACACCCAATGATAATGATGACAAATACCCAATAATAATAGCAATAACAATAGTAGTAACGAATGATAATGATTGAAAATAACATTACAATTCAAATTTTACACCAAACGAGAGAGAGAGAGAGGAGAGGAGCGGGGTGACTGTGGACATTATTTCTGAATCAACTGAAAAATGGATAGGAGTTGATAACGGAACATAAATTACGGGGGATTGGTTTCTTTAAAAAAAAAAAAAAAAAAAAAATAAAAAAAAAAAAAAAGCGTTCTCCGGGACATGAGCTCCTGCGCGTGCTTTTTCTCACCTGCCGGGGTGAGACTTGAATTCAACACGTGACACAAGGATTCCCCAAAGACCCTACAATCACGTGACCGCATGGCATAAATTTAGTATGAGCGGTTCCGCAAAGCCGGCAGTTTGAAATATCTCGAGCATTTCGGATTGACTCAGCTGAACTGTCGTCAACATTTGCTGCCAACATGAGAACAGAATCTGATGTTCCACCCCCATCCTGATTTTGCGCGAACTGACAGAAAGCTGCACGTTTGCCGTTGAGCGGAAAAGTAAGTGGTTATAGCTTGAAATGTGTGTCAGTGTGTTGCGGTCTTTTAGTTGTATTTTGTGAAGCGCCGGTCTGACAGGAGATAAATATGTTGTATATTCGCTTTATACGCGCAAAAATTGCAGACCCGGTGCTGCTCGACTGGGGGCTTAAATAGCTCAGTTGGTAGAGCATCAGACTCGTAATCTTGGGGTTGCGAGTTCGCATCTCCGCCGCCGGGCCGTTTCGGTACAGGGGGATTTTCCCTCGGAGTTAACATTGGTTCTGACTCCATTTCCCATACACTCCTTCGAATGAGACTATAAACCGAGGTTTGTGTGTGTGAACGCACGCACATCTTGCACACGTAAAATCCCATCACCAACTTTCGGAAGAGAAGGCCAGTTTGGCCGTTGGTATGGATGACACGTTACACATAGCATGCACCTTCCCCGAGTTGGAGTATGGCTGCCTTAATGGCGGGATAAAAATGATCTATTCACAAAAGTGTCAGAATAATCAACATGATGATTGTGGACACTAAAAGAAAGAGAAAGACTGAAATCTCGCACAGTGCGTTTTATCTTGCTCCCCCGCACTCCCCACCCCCCCACCCCGGCCTCCCACTTCCCCCACCGCTTCCACCCTTCCCCTCTCTCCTCACCCCGTTTCCTCTTACCTCGTCTCCTCCTCAACAGTAGATTTGTTTATAGTGGTCCAAGAGCCAGCGCTTCGGGTTAGACCAAAACAAAGGGCCCGGCGGTGTGCACCATGTCCTTCACGCACCGAAGGATTAATTGAAGTGTTCCAGATACCTTGATGGGTACAAACACTTCACTACCACGAGAAATCCTAAAGGTAAAATCGACATGAAACACTATCCGTCTCTCTAAAGAATGTTCATTTTTTTTTTTTTATTCATTCAGAGTTGCTAATTAACAGTTGGAATGAACTTCATGCTAACGTCAGATTTGCAAAGGATGCTAACAGTTTCAAGAATCTTCAATGCCAGTGAAAATTCCTAAATTCGTACTTTTTTGGAAAATTATTTTTGACTCTATCATGATTGATGGTATTGCGAAACCAGACTCCAATGTCATTTCCAACCAGTGAGTTTACATAGATCGCGGGGCGAGCGCTTATCGGGAAGCTAGTCCTTACTACAACTACTACTATCATTACTACTACTACTAAAAGGACAAACTACTACTACTGCTGCTGCTGCTATTAAGTGATTCCCAACAGAATGTTCATGATGGTTAGATGCAGACTTCGGAACAAGTCGTTCGTACAACGCACGAGAATGGAGTACCAGGTCAAAAAAAGAAAAGGGGGGGGGGGTGGCCCCAAGGCGGAGAAAGAAGAGAAACTTCCATTCCTAGGAAGGCTCAAGAGTCCATAAACGCGCGTAGTGCTGGTTTCCTATGATGGCCGCTTCTCTCCGTCAAATGTTGAAGTTGATTTAGTAGAATCGGCGAGCGACAGACGAAGAAAAAAAAATCCCCACCACGTCACGGGGTGTGGTGGTGAGGTCTGGGTCACGACGCCTCGCTCGCTCTAGGAATTTGGGGTTATAACGGAGTCATATTTATTTGGTCGATTCATCAGACACTGATCAAAGTAGATTTGAATTTAAATTTCATTTGTTAAGTTCTTCAGAGATCCGATTCCAGAACAAACCTCCAGAATACGTACGTGGAAGATAATCATGAAGGAGGAGAAATTTATGTTTGAGAATTTTGGTAGTCCTTAAAAGTTTACATATTAGTTAAAGAAAGTGGAGCATTACCACAGAATATCTTATACACTCAGAGAGTTTTTTTTTTTTTTTTTTTTTTTTTTTTTTTTTATTGGACAGATGTTTATGAGGAGGATACCCGACCCTGCTTGTAGCCCGAATCTGCCGGTGAGGCTGATTTACCAATCGTAAGAGCTGGAGAGGAATATCACACACACACACACACACACACACACACACAGGTTAAAGGGTTGATCGCGCCACGGACAGTACAACACGCGCGCGCGCGCGCACGCACACACACACACACACACACACACACACACATACATACATGTGGCAGCTGTTCCTCCTTCCGGTGGCCTGATGGCTGTTCTCGAAACTCGAAACTGTTTTCACTTTGTTCCAGGGGCGGTCTTAAAGAAGAAACAGTCTTGTGCTGTTTGCGTACAGGCCGCTCCCTTTTACACCCATTCTTCTCTTTTAAAAAGGTGAAGAAGCTCCGTGGCGTATTCCATGTCATGTACCACTCACAGTGAAACATATTCTTGGGGACTTGCATGATGAGAAACATAAACATTTTACGGCAGACTCCATGAAAACCTTGTTCAGAGAGTTCCCCACCTGACGTCACTTTGAATTTCTGAAAGAGATCAACATTTTGCATCTTCTTCTTCTGCATACGCAGACTGATAGGCCTACACCTGCGGACACTCCTACATAGACAGATTTACGGAAGAAAGATTTTTAACGAAATTTGCGGTGTGCTTTTTTTTTTTTTTCTTTTTTTTTTTTTTTTTTTTTTTTAGGTGTATGTTAAAGGGTTA
>JADBJO010000201.1:482500-497500 GCA_016801955.1 Conus betulinus
CACACACACACACACACACACACACACTCACTCACTCTCTCAAATTTGCGAATTGGGAAGATTACAGTAAATTCTTAGAGTCTCATGATCCTGATTCAATAATCAGTGAAAATATCGATGAATTTTATTCAAATTTTAAGAAAATATTACTACGAAAAATATTTGCAAAAAGGTCATCGCTCAAGCAAAAAAAGACATATTGGGAAATATTTTGCTACTCGGAGATTACAGAATCAAAGGATATGTACAAAGTTTGGGAAGAAAATAAAAGAGATGAAAAATTGTAACAGGACACAGTCATTTCCTGTGAAACTAGATACGGAATTTCCAACTGCTTTGGATAAGGCTGAGGCATTTGTGAATACTTTTTCATGTAACAGTTGTTCTGCAAGTCTAAATTCAGAGGCTAAGCTTTTTAGAACAACCGAAGAAGAAAAAGATATGTATTCAGACCCTAGCCCAATTCAAGAACACTTTAAAATTCTCCTTTACAAATTACAGAATTGAAAGAAGCATTAGATTCTATTTCTTCTTCAATTTCAGCAGTTGGTCTAGATGGGGTTTCTTACCAGATGCTCTGTCACTTGCCTTCTTCTTGGATAGGTTTGCTACATTCTTTATTCCAAAAATGTTGGGATATTGGCGCTATTCCTAAAATCTGGAAGAGTTCAGTAGTTGTACCAGTTCTAAAAGAGGGCAAAATTAGATCTTCGGTTAACAGCTATAGACCAATTTCGCTTACTTCTCATGTTGGAAAAATTATGGAAAAAATTATACTCAAACGGATCACTTTTTATTGTGAAAAAAAATAACATCATTCCAGTTCAGCAGGCTGGCTTTAGGAAAGGGAGATGCACTACAGATCATTTGGTTAAGCTTACTACTCAGGTCAAACGTCAATTTTCACGAAGAAAAAGTACACTAGCCACATTTTTTGACGTTAAAAAGGCATATGACAGTGTTTGGCATGCCAGATTATTATTCAATTAAAGGAGATGGAATTTGTGGCAAATTGTATGGATATATTAAAGCCTTTTTGAAGGATAGACACATGTGTACAAAATTGGCAATACCTACTCATCCTTCAGAAGTATAGATATGGGGATTCCACAAGGTTCAATCATTGCTCCAATTTTATTCTCCATTTTTGTTTATGATCTTCCAAAAGCTTTGTCTAAGAACACACATGTGGTTCAATACGCTGATGATATTGCAATATGGATGAACACCAGTTTAAGAAAAAGTTCGAATAAGAGGATTATCAGTCACGTGCAGACAATTTATCAACAGGAACTAAACAATTTATCAAATTATATAAAAGAAAATGGGTTTAAAATTCTCAGGTGAAAAAAACATGTTTGCTGCTATTTAATAATGGTGAAAATCCTTCCATATTACCCATTTTGAAATTAGAGGATAATATCTTGAAATATCAAAACTGTGTTAATTTTTTTTAGGAGTCTTTTTTGACAAAAACTTAGTTGGAAAAAGCATATAGAACATTTATTAACCAAGGCAAGAAAAAGATTAAACTTTTTAAAAATAATCAACTGTCAGCCTTGGGGCAAGACACGAAAACTTTATTGCATTTGTCTACTTCTTTAGTTCGATCCAAATTAAAGTATGGCCAAGAAGTATATTATTCTGCTCCAAAATATCTGTTAAAAAAGCTACAAAGTTTGGATAGCAAAGCAGTGAAAAACTGCCTTAGGTGTACCAGTTCATGCAAATACTATCAAAAGTTATCAAGCTGCAGAGGTTTTACCTTTTCGAGAACAACGGCTCTTAGACGTATCAAAATATGTGATTAGAAGTCTGTCAGTTAAGAACTCAGTTACAGCAGAACTATTGATGGATTCGAACAAAGATTATCCCAAACGAGCTAGAAATATTTTATATTTACAACCAATTAGAAATTACGCGTATAAGCTTATGTCTGATTGTAACATTGATTTATCAACAGTTTCTGAAGATCCCAGTCACGCCTAAGATTCCCCCTTGGGAGCATTTGTGTGGAATTTTGATTATAATTACACAAATGTTTCTAAAACTGAAAACGTTAATCTCTTGGTTAGTGAGGTCAGAGTTCATCTTGACAATTTTATAGCAATCACCTGAAAATTTACACTGATGGCTCAGTCCTAGATAACATTGGTAGTGGTTCTGGTTTTGTCATTCCTAGCCTGAATGTGAAAAAGAATTATCATCTTGGCAAAGGATTTTCCATATTTACAGCAGAATTATATGCAATATTGATGGCTTTGAGCTACATTTATGATGCTCCCATGCCTTTTCACAATATTCTCATATGTGTTGATTCAAAATCTGTCTTGCAGTCTCTGGAACATTGGGATGGTAAGGCTCGGAAAGATTTACTTTTTGATATTCATCATCATCATACACTGTTTAAGGATTCATGGAATATGTATCGACTTTTGCTGGGTTCCCTCTCATAGTGGGTTGAAATGGAATGAAGCAGCAGACATACTTGCTAAAACTGGAGCTAAAATATGCCTCGATCGTAATTCATTATCTTCACTGAAAACATCTTCATCAGAAATGTTGCTAAAGTTAGAAAATTGTGTATATAACAGAAATTGTGGAGACAATCTCAAAATATATAAATACTTGTCCTCGTCACATTTCCAAGATAGTAACAAAACTCAAGTTAAAATGCATGGAACACAAAATATTCTTGCCATGTTTTTTGTACTTGTGGTAATCCTATTTCAGTGCATCATTTTTGTTGAGAGAATGTTCTGTCTAACTCCAGTTTATAAGAAAATTCTATTGATATCAACGTCCAAGATATCAGTCAAATATTGTCCAGCCCTTTATCATAAACATTGCTACACAATTATCGCTCAATCTAAAATTGCCAAGCTGCTTTGATGCGTGTTTATTTTTACCACTAATTCAAAAACAATGGTGAACAGACGTTAAATAAACCTTGGTTTGGCAATTTCTTCCGCCTAAAAATGAAAAAAAAAAAAAAAAAAAAAAAAGATTTCAGACAGGGGAAGTAATTACAGGACGTCTTTTGTAATAGCTGTGGGCTCACCCGTCTCGAGACGGCTTAAATGCGCATGCGCTGCTTCCAATCTTTTGCTTCGTTATGTGTCGAGTTTGTTTTCTTCGAATAGAATTCAATTTACATTTTATTTCAATTTTACTGTGTGATCGGACGCAACAGTGAGAGAAAAGCTTAACTACTGATAACGTTGAAAGTGTAGCGCCTCAGAATTTTCATTCTGGAATTCTAATCGGAAAGCAGTCGGCTCAGCACTACCGGTGTAAAGCACAGTGTCTGAATCAGTCGGTGGGGAAGCACTAGTTCCCATTTCAGCCATGTAAACTGCTGAAACCTGTGAACGGTGAAACGACAACAACAACAACAATGTTGTAAATAGGATTTAGTTAGGGGTATTGTGGTACAGTCTGCGAAGTGTGGTTGCCATGGTGTGGAATGTTCATTAAAACACCTTTTTGGTGCTTTGTTGGTAGCTGATTTCATCAGCCGCTGGATGTGCATTGTGAGAGTGCAGAAGAAAACTATTTAGTAATAGACATTATAAAATACGTTGCTGAAAATGAGAGAAAATCGCTGAGTTTCGTGTAACACCACAGTGAGTGAGTGTGTGTGTGTGTGTGTGTGTGTGTGTGTGTGTGTGTGTGTGTGTGCGTGCGTGCGTGCGTGCGTGCGCGCGCGCGCGCGCGCGCGCGTGTGTGTGTGTGTGTGTGTGTGTGTGTGCGAGAGCGCGCAGATATATGCATGTGTGTGGGTGCGCGCGCGTGTGTGTGTTTGTGTGCGTGCGCGCATGTATGGTAAGTTTTCTAACCGTCAGCTCTTATGCTTTTTCCATGTACCAACATCTTGACCTACAACAGTGAAACCCATGGGTATAATTCGAGATGGTGATGGTGTTTTCACAGTAAATGTGATTGGAACACGATTTCCTGCAAGTGAACACGTAGTCTACCTCCCTTTTTCGTCGAAAACTTAATCATGAAACAGCCAACAAACCTCATCTTTTTGAAAATCCTGTTTAAACTTGTTTGATTTTTTTTCTTTTTAAAGATGAATGCATGATCTGTGCGTGTGGCTAATGCTACAGAGGCTTTTTTCTTCCCCAAACTGTTGGACTTTCCTGGTTTTAATTCCAGTACCTAGGAACGCACTATTCCGACATACAAAAAGAAAAACATGGACTACCATAACATTGCCCACATTTTGTTTTTCGATCTAACACTGTCACATAAAAGTATTTAAACCAATAATATGCTAGTTTCCAACAAATTTTTCGGTAATTCATCAGTGAGTGGCGATTTCTGGTATTGTCATAGTGGAGAAAGTGTTGTTTGCTGCGCGGTGCGTGTGTGTGTGTGTGTGTGTGTGTGTGTGTGGTGAGTCAGTGTGTGCGTGCGTGTGTGTGTGTTGTGGGAGCGCGCCCTGACACCGAGACATAAGATCGTAGGGCATTGAACAGCCAATTTCGTTGAAAATGTAATTTGCATTCACCTCTCCATTCACTGGCTATGGTTCAGTTTATTGTCAACTGTCCTCCGATTGGGTATTGCTCAGTACATTGTGAACTGCCCTTAGACTAGCTCTGGTTCAACACATTGTCAACCTGTCCGATTGGTTATTGCTTCGTACACTGTCAACTGTCCTATCGTCTCTGGCTCAATACACTGCAAAACGTCTTCTGATTGGCTCTGATTCAACACGTGTCAACTGTCCTCAGACTGGATCTGACTCAGTACGTTTTCAACTGTCCTCCTATTGGCTCTGACTCAATTCGTTTTCAATGTCCTATGGGCTCTGACTCAATACGTTCTCAACTGCCCTATTGGCTCTGACGTAACAGATTTTTCAACTTTCCTCCCATTGCCTCTCGCTCAATACTTTGTCAAATGCCTTTCAGCTGGCTCCGAGTCGACTCACTGTCAACTTTTCTGTGGCTCCTCCTGACTCGGTATTTTGTGAACCATCCCCCGATTGGCTATGGCTCAATACATTTTCCACTGTCCGCTGATTGGTTGTGACTCAGTACATTGTAAAACGTCCTTCGATTGGCTCTGGCTCAGTGCATTGTCAAATGTCTTCTGATTGGCTCAGGCTGAGTGCATAGTCAACTGTTCTCTGACGAGCTCTGGATCAGCATGTTGTCAACTGTCCTCTCACTGGCCATGGCACAATACAATGTCAACAGTCCTCTGATTGGCTCAGGGTCTTAACATGATCCACTATATTCCAGTTTGCTCTAACCCAACATGTTGTCAAATATGTTTTAAAATTTGATTTTCTCTGCATCGTTTTCAAGGATGAGTCGACAATACCTCTGTTTAAATAGTGTGCTAAGTGCGGTATACATATTTAGGCATTTCTATTTAAAAAAAAAAAAGGTGAAAAAGAAAGACATAAAAAGTGACCAGCTGCCTTTGCAAAGTAGTTAGCATCGCAGACTCCCGGCTGGGAGGTCGGGGTTCGATTCCCATCAGAGTCATGTGGGATTTTTCTGCCCTGACCGGCTCCTGCTTAGAGTTGAGTTTGCTATGGGCTCAGTTGGAAAGACTGGGACCACACAGTTGAGTTTCATCCGCTTAATGGACGTGTCTCTGAAAGTGATGCTCAAATTTCGTGACAACACTGCAGTTGCCTGTATCTATTGGGTCTGGTTGACGCCGGGACATATTCTAAAAGTAAGCGTCGAGCACAGCCCTATCATTCTGTTTCAGAATGAAATGGAAATCCGTAGCATCATCTTCATCATGCTCATTCTCATCAATCAGCATCAAAAAAGTTTCAAATATTGAGGCCCTTCATGCTGTCATAGTGATCTCAGTTTTGATGTCCTCTCCACGTCTATGGCCTTGGTTTGATTCCGTCAGGGTCACCGGTATCAGCAAGTTCTTGGGAGCTGTCATTGGATGGACGTGGTGGCGGCCTCCTGGGGGTCTCTCGCTCACGCCGGCCCCGGGTCAAACCAATTACTGTCGTCAGTAGGAGCTTTGTAGGTAGTGTCCGACATATGTTGGATCCCAACAGGCACCACTGAATCCACCGAAGTGACTCGGCAGCAGTGCAGTGTCTCCTGAGGTGAGTTCCCTCATGACGAATTGACATTGACTGCTTGTGGACTGCTGCTTGTGGACTGCCGGTGCCGGAGCTGTGGCGGGGGGGGGGGGCTGTAGCTGTGGACGGGGGATGGGATGAGCGGCGTGGTTGCAGTGTCACTGAGGTGGCTCAGAAGATGGGACAACAAAAGAAAAAACAAGTGAATAGACCACATGATGCGTACCGTCCTCAGCTCTCTCTCTCTCTCTCTCTCTCTCTCTCTCTCTCTCTCTCTCTCTCTGTCTCTCTCCTCTGTGTGTGTGTGTGTGTGTGTGTGTATGTGAAAGAGAAAGAGAGAGAGAGAGAGAGTGTACACCTATGCATACAAGCATTAGCCAGTCTGTATTGGTGATTATTATGACAGATGAGGAGAATCAGTGGCCTCTACAACAGCAGACGCCGCCAGATGAAGGGAATGTTCTCTCCAGCTGTTAACACCAGTATCGGTGAACCTATCAAACGGAAATAACACCAGTGATTTCATTGCAGACGACCGTGTTTTTTCATGACCAGTAACAATCTGGAAGCACCTTGTTTCGATTGAGAAGGAATGACCAGCGGAATCTAACCTTGCAAGGTTTACAAAACTAGAGCCCTCACCACAGCAGAGCTTTGCTGAAATCAGATGACCCTGTATGCCCAGTGTGTGTCAGGGCAATGGACAATGGAACATGTACCGACTTCATGCGAAGCAAGACTATCTCAAGATGTATATTCATAAAATCCATGGCCCCTTTGAAGGGGGATATACACATGAAATAACCTTGCATAATCGATTACCAATTTGGAATGTTAAAAAACCAAGATATTACAGAATTTCTTCGTTTAAATTCTCTGTACAAATACGCAGCAAGTTACTACACTCTTTAATTGTTTGTTGATGTCACTGACAAAATTTAATCTGAAAAATGAAGGATGTCTAAAACATTGCAAATCAGCTAACCAGAGACACAATAAAGTGCTTAAATAGATTACGCATACGGTTAGCGCTGCCAGAGGAAAAAAAACTACACCACCAGTAGCTCAAACAACGACATTCGACGCAGTAGAAAGCTCTGCAAATCATAATTTGGGACACTGTGACATTGAGAGCATGTCAGCGGGGTTTACTGGATGAAGGAGATGACTGGGAATGTGTAGCAGACCTTCCAGAATGGGAAAACCAAGCAGAGATCATCAGGAGGAGTGGTGTGAGACTGGATACGGCATCCACACAAATTCAACCATATAAATTTCTGTTATTGAACTCATTGAGCCATATGAAAGCAGGAGCAGAATGGAGCCTATCTACCAAACTGAGAAGCATGCCGGTCAAACCAGCAGCTTGAGAGGGAATCTGGCTTCCAAGCCAGTGTCCTTGCCATGGAGGTTGGAGCAAATGGGTCGCAGTCACCAGCCGCCTTGGCGAAGTGGTTACCGTCGCGGACTCCCGGCTGGGAGGGTGTGGGTTCAAATCCCATCAGAGTCATGTGGGTTTTTCTGCCCGACCGGCTCCTACCCAGAGTCGAGTTTGCTGCTGCGGACTCAGTTGGGAAGACTGGGACCACACAGCCGAGTTTCATCCACTTAATGGATTGCGTTTATGAGAGTGTTGCTCAAATTTCCTGACCAACACTGCAGGTGCCTGTATCTCTCGGGCCTGGATGACGCCGGGATATATTATGAAAGGAAGCGTAGAGTACAGCCCTGTCATGTAGTCTCAGACTGAAATGGAAATCCGTAGCATCTTCTTAATCATCCTCATTCTCATCGATCAGCATAAAAAAAATGTCTCAGATTCTGTGGCCCTTCATGCCCTGCTCTCATGGTGACCTCAATTTTTATGTCCTCTCCACGTCTGTGGCCTTGGTTTGGTTCCGTCGGGGTCACCGGTATCGGCGAGTCCATGGGGGCTGTCGCTGGACGGACGTGGTGGCGCCCTCCGGAGGAGAGCTCACTCACGCCGGCTCTGCGACTAAGCAATTATTGTCGTCAGTAGGGGGCTTAGTAGGTGGTGTCCTGCGTATGTTAGATCAGAACAGGCGCCACTGAACACCACCGAAGTGACTCGGCAGCAGTGCAGTGTCTCCTCCGGGGGGTTGCCTCATGACGACTTGACAGTGACTGCTCCCTGTGGATCGCCGCCGTTGGTCGGGGGCTGCGGCGGGGCCGACGGGCTGTGGCTGTGGACGGGGTGTCGGAATGAGCGGCGTGGGTGCCTCTGAGGTGGCGCAGAGGTTGGACAGCAAAAAAAGAAAAAAAAAAAAAAAAAAAAAAAAAAAAAAAAAAAAAAAAAAAAGGTTGGCAGTCTCACCAGCATATGATCTTATGAAACAGCTGTCGAGGATCAGAACCCTACACGCAATGTCAGAGGCAGCTGAAAAGATTACCAGCTCGATCTGGTCGAAGAGGAGCGAAAGTGAACTTCGAAAGGTTTAGTTTTCTTTACAAACTTAAATCAGCTAATGATATTTCCGACAGCAGGGCTCTACGGACCTACGCCCTTAAAGCGTAAGGAGTTCAGATCCAGCACACTTATGTGAGCGGGAGAGAAGGGGAGGGGGTGGACGACTTCGTCTTTGAAGACATAACCACTGTCAAACTCTCTGTAGAGTTTTTTTTCCTGCTTCATAGAGTCGATCGACCGATCCTATCAGTTGTGAGCAGAACACCAAGCAATGGATGTTTTCTCAAGCAGCATTTTTGCTGTGTGTAATCCTTTTAATGAGAAGTTATATGGACCCCAGTTTTTTGTTGTTGTTTTTTGTTTTTTTTTGTTTTTTACAGTTTTGATGTGTGTGGTCCTTTACCTAAATTTGTTAATGAACCCCGAACAAAAGTGCTTACAAGTCCAACAGAAACATACATATCTGATTGACTAGGGCGCGGAATGTAGGTGGATGTATAGTACTGGGGGAAGTAGGATGGTGATTACAAATCGTATGTTCAATTTAATCTAGCCGCAGGATAAAAAGAGAGGGCTCACATAATAATGAGAAATAGGACAAAGGACGAGTTATTTATGGACTACGCTAAAAAAAAAAAAATGTAGGGCTCACTGTAGGGCTCATTGAAAGCGAGATGATTTGAAACAACTTTTTTCTTACATCCAACACCTCTCTCTCTCTCTCTCTCTCTGAGGGCTGGATGTAAAAAAGCATTCATGCTTAGTCCACTACCCTCTTAAAATTCGTTCGTTCGTGTGTGTGTGTGTGTGTGTGTGTGTGTGTGTGTAGCTTGGATCTCCCTCTCTTGGGCCGTGGTGTCGTGCTCTCTTGGTCCCCCTGTCCCTCCCTTCTCCCTCCACATCCCCCCACCATCCCACCACCTCCCTCTCTTCTTTTTGAGGTGATCGTTGTTGTTTTTTCCATTCTTTCTCGCCTAGTATATCCGGTTTCTCACACACTCCTTTTCTCAGTCTTCACCTTTCCTTCCCTTTCTCTTCTTCTTTTCTTCTTCTTCTTCCTTCCCCTTTCAAAACTATTATGTGGCAAAGCTTGCAAAATGTATTTACAGTTTCCATATTGGGGGTTATCTTCCCTGGCAGGCGGCGCTTGCCCCTGGCGCGTGCATTGTTGTGGGGTATCGCCTGTCCCGGGGAGATTAGAGGCGCAAAGTAATTCTCCACTTCCGCTCCAACTTGACGACGGCTCGTGAGTGGCAATAACTAATTGATTCCAGGCCGTTCCCTCTCGCGTCTTTTCCACCATATCCTGTCTCTCTCTCCCCCCCCCCCCCCCCCCCCCCCCCCCCCCCCCCCCCACCCCCCCTCGGCCCTCTCCCCCTCCCCTTCTCTTATTTATATTTCTTCTGTATTTTTTTCCCGTCTGGGTCTCCCATACCCCCGTCCCTCCCCTCTCCCACTGATGCTCTCTCTCTCTCTCTCTCTCTCTCTCTCTCCTCTCTCTCTCTCTCTCTCTCTCTCTCTCTCTCTCTCAAACACACATTGAATGACGGACGAGCTGTTTGGTTTACACAGCGTAAATACATTCGCGCCTGCGCGCGCGCGCACACACACACACACGCATAATACGCACACACAAACACCAGCGTCCCTCTCCTTCCTTGAACAACACATGCGCGCACGCAGGAGAGCACTTGTGGCTTTTAACTAGGCTTGAGAGGGGGGGGGGGGGGGGGGTGCGTGCGTGCGTGCCTGCGCGCGCGCGTGTGTGTGTGTGACAGAGAAAGAGTCGGTGTGTGTGTGTGTGTGTGTGTGTGTGTGTGTGTGTGTGTGTGTGTGTGTGTGTGTGTGTGTGTGTGTGTGTGTGTGTGTGTGTGTGTGTGAGAGAGAGAGAGAGTCAGTGAGTGAGTGTGAATGTGTGTGTGTGTGTGTGTGTGTGTGTGTGTGTGAGAGAGAGAGAGAGAGAAAGTGAGTGAGAGAGATCGAGAGAGAGAGAGAGAGAGACAGACAGACAGACAGACAGACAGACAGACAGACAGACGTGTGGTCACCGTAGCAGTATACTGATTGAAATGCACATCTATTTTCAAGACAGGTCGTGGCAGAATGTATGGAATTAAATATGGTGAAAACAAAAATGAAATCAAATAAAGAAAGTGCTTCAGCTGTTCTTCTTAATCCATGCGAGTTCATTTGAACGGGAATGAAAAAAAAAAAAAAAATAAAGATTGAAATATGATGAAACAAAAATAAAAATCAAATAAAGATAGTGGTTCAGCTGTTCTTTTTAATCCCTGCGAGTTCATTTGAACGGGGGTGACTTTGCACTGGAAATGTAATCAAACAGACATTGAAGGGCAAGTCATCCGTGAGAGCAATGAGGAAGAATAACAACGAATAGAAACTTTTCTTTTCGCGGAACCTAGCCAAAGTGTCCTTAATTAACCGCTAGTGAGTGGAGATCAGAAGCAATACATCCACAATATAGCACACGATTTTTTTTTTTTTTAGGGCACTTAATCGGTCATCTAATGTCTGGGAAGCCCGCCGCCTCCTTTCCCCAAGAAGATTACTTCCAGTAGTCTTCAGCAACCAATGAGTGACGGCCCGTGACGTCGCAGCTCGCCTGCACGTGCGCTGATAAAAGGATTATGCACACACGACGCGCGCGCCGCTGATCCTCGCGCCCGCCAATCAAAAATCAATTGCTCTTCAATTTGGCGCTCGACGGTCTGTTCAGAGTTGTGTGGCGGCTTTTCTTGTACAGCCTTCCTCCGTTCTCTGCGGAAAGAATCCAGCATTTTATGGCGAGAACAGATATCGTGGAAATGGGGACCTCTCGGCGGAGCGAGCTGGAACTGAAAAATTGCAAATTTCCTGAGCTAAGGAAGTACAAAGAATGGCGTCTTCTTGCCGGAGCTCAAGCTGTTTTACGCCATATTTAGGCTGGCGTTCTTTCTTGAGAAAGGGTTCAGATAATCACAAGTCAATTTGTGTGCGTCAGAGAGAGAGAGAGAGAGAGAGAGAGTGAGTAGTAGTGTGTGTGTGTGTGTGTGTGCGCGCGCGCGCGCGCGCGCGCGCGCGTGTGTGTGTGTGTGTGTGTGTCCTTTCTTCCCCCAAAGAGAGAAGGAGGAGCTTGTGTCGTTCTACGGTCCCAGGTTCACGCTTTTCTGCCCCTCTCACTTCGCCCTGTCCACTGCCACTCTATAATGATCGTGTTTTCAATGGCCCTGAGTCCATACCATTGAAAATGGAGGGATATGAATACCAGATATAGAGAAGTATGTACAAGCTCTAAAACTGACTTGGATCAAAAAAGATATACGCCGCCAACTCAAAATGGAAAATAACAACTGAAGTATGACTACTGTGTCCAGATGTAGATTCGTGAAATTCATATGGTCCTAGGAAATATATCTCTTTGTCTTATCAATACTATAATAAAAGCATAGAATTACAAAATTCACAAGAGGTCCCAGCAGAGCCTCATTTCTATTCTGATCAATTCAGAGTAAGTGGCAATGCCTTTTGTTGCAAAAAACTGGATAAGCAATCGAATTCTTTTGGTTAGAGATCTCCTCTTAGATTACAAGAAATTTTGCGATAAGTACGGCATTAACGTAAATTTTCTTGAATGTGTAGGATGTGCACGGTCAATTAAAAAAAAAAAAGCAACTAAAAGAAGAAAAAAAAAAAAATCATCATAGAGCACGAAGAACGTAACCAAACGACAGAAGCACCACAAGTTACATCAAACGTGAATACGAGTTCAAAAGTTTACAACGATGCTCTCTTGATAACGGGCGGTGTTCTGAATGATCCCGTAACTGCATTTGAGACCAGACATGCTGTTAACAACTTGAAAATAGCAAAAGCTGCTGGAAATGATCAAATATACATGAGTCTATCAAAGATTGTCCACCTGCTACTAAAGGAAATGTATTGTAAACAATGTAACAAAGATTCGGATTCAATAGTAGTACCAGCTGGGTGCTCATTGTTTGGGTCTAATCCTGATCGTATACAAACGTACAAGCAGTAAATCCGAATGTGATAATAACAGAGGAATCATATTATTAAGTTGCGCTAGAAACCTTTTTTTTCTACATGTTTTAAATAAACGTCTTACCGCTTTTCTTAAAATGAACTCAATTCCCAAGGAGAATCAGAGCAGATTTTGGTACTCTCATTCGACACTGGACCATGTATTTGTTTTAAAGTCTTTAATAGTTTTACTTTAAAAAAAAATGATGTCCTTTATTGTGCATTTGTAGACCACAGAAAATCTTTCGATTCAGGTGGGCGACAGGCTTTACTGTATATTTTTGTTAAACAAGTGGTTATGGTAAAGTGCTTAGCGCTTTTAATAGTATGTAAAACAATATAAAATCGTGTATACAATTTAAGGGCTGTAAAGCACAATATTTTGGAAGATGTCGTGGAGTGCGACAAAGGAGAAAGCTTGTTTCTCGTTCTGTTTTCATTGTTTATTAATGATTTAGAGCAGTATTTAGTTGATGAATATTGTTCATACTTTGATTTTGGACTAAATCATTAATAATGAAATTAAGAAATTATGTCAGCCTGATGATTGTATTACACGCAGACAATACAGTTTTATAATCAAACACAAAGTCTGGTTTACAGTGATCTTTGTGTGCATTACATGATTATTGTAGATTATGGAAGCTCAAAGTAAATGATTATAAAACTAATGAATTCCATCGCAAAAACAGTTCACGTGATATTTCTACCAATGGAAACTAGACTCTTGAAACTGTTAATTCTTTCAGATACCTTGGACATGAGGATTAAAAAAATACTAAAAAAACAAAAAAAAAGACAAGAGAGAGAGAGAGAGAGAGAGAGAGAGAGAGAGAGAGAGAGAGAGAGAGAGAGAAATTGAAAGAGCAAACACAATAGGAAACGTTTGCTTTCATTTACCGTGCCGGACATCAAAACTCACCTGTGGGAATTGTTTCAGAAACATATTAAACAACATTACTTCCTGTTCTACTCTACAGTTGAGAATTTTTTGGGATTACGAAAGTTTGAGTATTGTTGAAAGCTTTCAGACAAAGTAATTTCAACGTTTGTTTAAATTGCACAGAAGCACAATGACTGCTATGTTGTGTGGGGACACTGGCTTATTTCCAATTTCTGTATTTGTTAATAACTGGGTGATTCGTGTTGAGTGTACATTGATCTCAAGTGATTCCAAATATCCTCTATGTTATAATTTTTTTTCCTTTCTTGTAACGGATGTACATGCTAACAACCATTCACCAGGGACTGACCACATCCGCTATAGTTTTAGTTACTACTGTTTTTGACTGTGTCGCAAATCTTCCATCCCAAAGTGCGATTTGTTTAAAAAAAAAAAAAAAGTAAAGTTAGCTCTTCAAGATAATTATAAGCGCGAGTGGAAACTGAGATAGAGAGAAGCAGTAAATGCTTTTTGTACATGAATTTTCAGAAATATTATTGACAAGAATAGCACATCATGCGGTTACCAGATATGATCCTTTCCACATTAATTCGTTTTCGATTTAGCCCCCATAAGCTTGATTTTGAGTTAGGTGGGCGGAATGGAAATCGTAGCTGTAAAGTAATCGTGACATGGATGCATTCGGAACTAAGGAAGCCGAAGAAGTATGTCCGTCCCAAATCAGTCTTTGCAGTTTCTCGTCAGCTCGTAAAAGTCATCCGCTAGAATTACATAAGTTTATCCGTTTCAGTAAAAATTACACCGCAAGTTCGGGCTTTCTGTTTGCTGCTTCACTTTTTTTCATTGCCATTTTATCTCTCTCTCTCTCTCTGTCTATATATCTCTCTCTATATATATATATATATATATATATATATATATATATATTTGCTTGCTTGTTTGCTCGCTTTTTTTTTTTTTTTTTTTTTTGGGGGGGGGGGGGGGGGGGGGGGGGGGGGGGGGGGGGGGGTTGCTTTTTTGTTTTTTGAGGTTTGTTTGTTGTTTTTGACAGATTGTAGCATCACATCCCTAACAGATCCGAGTAAATATATGAGCCTTCACGTTTGCTTTGTTTTTTTTTTTTTTTTTTCATGAGATCTTGTTTGACCGTCATTGAACTCTTATCCCCATGCCCTAATTGCGGCCGATGACCAGCGCTTCAGCACAAGATGTTTTAATATGTGCGTGGTTTATATGTTTTGTGTTACAACATGATGTTTTGTAAAATACACGTGGCATTTTTTTTGTCCAAGAAATAACACCAGTATCACCGTCACCGTCTCCATTCTCGCGAATTTCTCGCCCCACCCTTCTCCCTCCTAATTCTTCTGATTTCTTCAAACTTCTGTTATCGTTGGAGTTGAATTTTTGTTCTTGTGATTTATGATTAAAGGACTATCTTGTAATTGGTGGTAGAATCTTGAGGGTTATTAACTGTCTTATATTTAGGTGAAAATTTTTGTTCTCTTAATTGTATAACAATGTTTACATCAATTTAGACTCATCAACATG
>JADBJO010000201.1:502500-505000 GCA_016801955.1 Conus betulinus
TGTTCGTGAAGACGCGCCGCGGGGGTCTTCTGCCGGATCCACGACCTATGGACTGGGAGGATGACCCCATCTCGCTATGGCAGCGCAGCAGTTGGAAAGGACCTCCAGGCAAGGTGAGCGGGTTGTGCTGCTTCTGGCGGAGATCCAAGGGAATTTCTCTGGGCTCTAAGGTCGGGGACAGCAGCAGGGAGCTGGGAGACGTAGGGGAGAGAGAGAAGGGGAAGGCTGAAGAGCGGCGGGGGCTGAGTGAGTGGAGAGTGACATGGCGGGGTGGAATCAGTGGAAAGCTGGGCCCGGGGAGAGTCAAGCCGTCACAGTTCATCTCTCCCTGCTTTCTCTCGCGCGGTCTCTTCTCCCATGTACTCTTCATCATCTCCGTCATCATCCACGTCATCATGATAAGCGTCAGGACTGAAGACGTTGTCGTCCATCTCCTCCACGTCCGGCACGAGCTGCTCTCTTCCTCCGTGTCTGCCGAGGAGGCCAGTGAGGAGAATAGCTGGCGTCTCGTGCTCATGGGCAGCGACGTCTTGGGCCCCAGGGTCGACATGGTCACCCGAGATAGTGGCCTTTGTCTGTTTCAGGCTGGTTCTCTCCAGGGATGACAAACTCCCGATTACTTTCGTAAGACAGGTTCGATAGTTTGTCTCCTTTTAGAAACTCTGAAACAGAGAAAAAAAACCCTCCGTATTCTCAACTGAAGCAGCGTGAGAGAGAGAGAGAGAGAGAGAGAGAGAGAGAGAGAGAGAGAGAGAGAGAGAGAGAGAGAGACAGACAGACAGACAGACAGACAGATAGATAGACAGATATAGACAGACAAAAAGACAGACAAACAGATCGAGGGAGCTCTCACAGCTCGGAAACAGTTCAATGCACTTCAGCATTGGGCAACAGTTCAATGTGATCGGAAGGAAGGGAATGTGGCGGATGGGTAGAGGAAACGATGTAAAGGGGACGAAAGACTTATCATGATTACGTACATGCTGAAAGCAAACTTTTAACAATCGATCTTTGGCCATCAGTACAAGTATGAATGCGTTAACAATGACTTAAGTATTACATAGTCATCATAATATCATACAGCTTGAGAGAACGCAGCTAATAACATCATCCACAGTGGCTTTCTAAAAGCATTAAAGTATTCAACTGATGTGAATGAAACGCCGCTTTTTTTTGTCTTTCTTTCAATATTGAATGAATAATAATGCTCAACCTAGAAGAGTCATTTGAAAAACATAAAACGTATCCCGAGACACATTATACCTAAAGCAATAACTTAATTTTCGGCAAGTTGGATAGTAAAAAAGTTACAGTTTTCCAAAAATTTCGATTTAATCTTCAACCCTAGTCTGGTAAAATTAGTAGTATATTTTATATCCTGTCTTGGTGGTTTTTACTAAATCGATGGACCTTGTTGTTAAGTGGCAAAGCGTCTTATTTTCAATTTCGAAGACAGTCAGCATTCACGCAATTGATATTTTAAAATGGCTTTAAACGATTGTAACTATCATACCTGTCTTAATTTCCAGTTGATCTAAATGGAAAAATCACTTTCCTTTGATTCCTATGCTTCGTAAACATTTTCTTAGTTTCTCGTGTCTGACCGAATAAATTTTCAGTCCACAAAAGCAGCATACAAATTCCTATCTTTTTGCTCATACATTTCTGAACAATGGCATACAAATCGAAAATCTGCACAAATGTTGAGTAATCTTCTTTGAATCCTGCTTGAATTTCTCATATTATTTTATTGTTTTCTAGTCACATTTACAACCTCATCAGTGTTGAAGTGTAGCATTATATACAGTGCCGAACAGCGATATACCACAGTAATTATCCACGCTTTTTTTTTTTTTTTTTTTCCTTTAATTAGAATTCTAACGGCCTTTAACCAATCCTCTGAATAGATGTCTTCATCGAAAATTACATTGAACAGCTTTATAAGCAAACTGAACTTCTCTGCCACAATTCAGCTGCAATTCCATCTACTCTACTTTTTTTTCCCAGCTCAATGTTTTTATTGTTTGGTTTGCCTCTTCTGAAACTTTCCTGGTCAATACATGGTCCTGATGCTCGCGTGCGTCTGTTTCTGGCCGTAGGTGATCGGTATCTGCAGCTGTTTTAGTCTGGAATATTTTTAAAAAAGATCAACGCATTCAAATTTCTTAACTCGACGAAACACAAAAAGATAAACAATGTGCAAGAGATTCTGCCTTTTTCCCTCCCAGAATATACGCGCCGTTTAGTTTTCAGGACATGTTTGTAGTTTTTTCCATTCTTGAATATACATCATTTTTTCCTGTTTTTCGGCTGTTCTTCTAAGTCGTTTTGATTCTCCTGACCTCTTTTTTTTCGTCAGTCATGGCATTCCGATTCCTTATTCTGAACAGAACAAAATCTTAAACGCATGCACTCCTTAGCTTTAGTCAGGCATTGAACAAATAATATCAAAACACTATTAGCGTCGCGATCCAGAGAATTAAAAGCCAGTGCGATTCTG
>JADBJO010000201.1:512500-542500 GCA_016801955.1 Conus betulinus
TGTCCATCGATGATATCAATCAACAACAACAACAACAACAAAAAAACCCAACTTCATACTGGGCTCGAGTCTCAGCATCGATGCCAGATCTGACAAACATGGTGAGGATTTGTCCCATAACATTGTCCGTCTACTTTAAACCCAGATATCACCTGTGCCTGTTGGCCATGGCCTGATCATCTTGTGTTTGTCGGTGAGCATCGTCTGGTTACAGCTCAATGATCCATTGTGGTCTGGAGAAGGAACAATACGAATACCAATTTTCATTTTGTTTTTGAAACCTTCAGAATAATTTCAACCACACCTCTCACCTTCACCCTTTCGATGGACGCGGACATGCTCAGGCTCTGCGCGTTGTGCAAAACGTCTCAACGCCTTGGCGATACCTGGCGAAGGTCCAAAGTCTGACTGAACGAAAAGACAACGGCACTTGTGCGTGGCCGTGCTGGGCGCACGCGAGGCGTGACACTTCAAACACTTGCCATCACTTCACCAAACGTAACTATAGACAAGAGTTTTGTTTTCCGCTGCACGTGTGCTGGTGGGTCTGTGGTCCCCTGTGGCCCGTACTTGTGGACCGATCGACCGACAACGTTTTGGCCTACTGAGAATTGACAAGGCAGATTGATAACCCATCACAGACCAACATGCAGATAGTCATCACTGAGCAAACAATGTCAGAAAGCCACACGGAGCGCCAAGCATGGTGCACTGGGGAAGGCCGTTTGAATGCGGATAAAGCATGCCTTCCGTGGCGATACCTGATCATGTTACTTTTTAGTGGTTTGGACGGGCAAAGTAACATATGGCCCACGGTTTGTGACAAAACGAGCTAAAATACTCCAGACAACGTATGCTCACACAGGACACGTTCCGTTTTACCCTTTCCGTTGTTACTTTCGGAGAAATGGGGACTACTCCAAAGAAAAAGAAAGAAAAAATGGAAAGAAAAAGGAAAAAAAAAAAAAAAACACACACACACAGGAGAAACAAAAAAGAAAATCCTACTTTGACGAAGACAAAGAAGCGTGAAAAGGGATGCCCACCTCACGAGGCATGCTTACGAGAGAAGTGGGGGTGGTGGATGGTGGACAAACGTTTTTTTTTCTTCTGTCCTGGATATATGAAATGGATCCTCTAGCAGAATTCAGAGTGTATATCCGTGAGAGGTTTTTACATACAGCTATCTATAGGGAGTTTGAGGCAGTTACACTAAAAGTAAGACGAAGCAGGTGGTGCGTCTAGATGGTTGTATGTAGGTTAAGAAGAAAGCACTGAAGAACAGTTCATGAGGCGCACGCAGGCACGCAGTTTCTGATTTGAACATCCACGAACGTGGGAAGTGTTGGTTGGTTTCCCATGCAAGACAGGCGTTTTCTCATACCAGATTTTGTTTTGATTGTGTCTGCGTATGTTTGGAGGAGACGGAGGTTGGGGAGAGGGACAGGAGGCAGTAGGGGAGCGCGCGCGCGCGCGCGCGCGCGTGTGTGTGTGTGTGTGTGTGTGTGTGTAAGCGGGGGGGGGGGGGGGGGGGGGGTGTTGTGGTGGCGGGGCGAGTTTATTTCAAAATTACGAAACGAATGATACTTGTTCATTCCCTGACAGAGGTCATAATGTTTATGAACAGCAAACTGCGAAGTTACATGACAAGATCTCACGTGAATAAAGTGAATGTTGAAATTAGCACAGCAGCAGCAGAAAACAATTTGTCTAGACACAGATAATTATTTTCTTAATCCATAGATGGAAAAACTGACGCTTTTAATATAAAAAAATACACCATTTGTTTTAATATGCTGACCAAGTGGCTATACCTTATCACATTCTTTCTCTCTGTGATAAAAGATTATTCTTCAACACATTCTGTACCAAATATTTTTCATTCGCAAACGGAAACATCTTAATTTTTGTACTCCAATTGTCGCAAGATGTACGCTGTACATTTTTTTTTTATCTAACCATGTCAAACTGATAATTAGAAAATGAACAAACAAACAAACAAACAGTCCCATTTGTAGGCCTAGTTAAATTTAGATCGGAGTTTACTTCTCGCCCCTTCATCATTTATTTTTGTTCGCGCACGTGGGCGCGCGCGCGCGCGCGCGCGCACACACACACACACACACACACACACACATGCACACACACACACACACACACACACACACACACACACACACACACACAAAGACGCGCGCCGTTCACATTCCAAAATCCCACTCGCACGCCCCCATATCATCTTCAGCATACCATCTTCATATCACATCACGCCCCCATATCATCTTTATCTTGATCATCAAATAAAAGACACAAAATGCATCTTTCTGTATTTGAAAGGAGAATAATGTGAAGGTGGGGGGGGGAGGGGGGGGGGGGCGTGATGTGAGAAAAGAAGGAGGAAGGGGAAAGACATGTCATGATTACAAGACTAACAATGCCCGTCCATTCCCATGACTGGCCAAAACTATGTTCATCAACAACAACAACAACAACAACAACAACAACAACAACAACAACAACAACAACCACTTGGACGTTTTAGGTGATTTGATGAAAATGGAACGCAATTCTAAAAAGTACATCCTAAAAGTCATATTTGTAATTTTTTCATTTTTTTTTTTCCCTTACATCTCTCAGCATAAAGCGTAAAACTAATGGCAACAACAACAGCAACGCAGCAGCAATCCAAAAGCGTTAGAAGCGGAGAGTTACTGATCCTGTCTGAGGCCTCCAAACTCCACGGAACCATGGAACCAAAGACCTCCACCACGCACGTAGCGCTAGGCACGAGCCGGGTTGCCTTCTGCAAACACGTCCCTGTTTTCCTTCCACAACCCGACCTCCTTGTTTACAGTAGCGGGAGATATTCTAGATTCTTACATCCATTCTTGCATGTCAGATTAAACGCCATCGCTGATCGTGTTGATTGCTCCTCCTCTCCACTAACCGCATACCCCTACCTCCCAACCCCCACCACCACCATACCAGACTCACTGCTGGTCGCACGCCTCAAAGTCCTAGGATAATGATGGGGCGTAAGAATACTAACAAACGCCTTTGGGGAAGGCACGTTAGACTGTTTCTCTGTATTTTCATGTTTCTGAGGGTTAGCCGAGCCCCACCACTGTTTTCGTTTGTTTTTAATTCATTCATAACGTGCATTAAGATACATGCAATGTGGTTTCAAATGGGCAAAATGAGATGAATAGAAAGGGATTGTTTGGTGAAAGGCACGTAGATGGGTCTCAGTCAAATGATTAGAGTGTTTGCTTGCGGAGCTGATGGTCCTGGGTTCCAAACATCAGGGCAGTCGGATTTTCTTTCAGCTTGAAAGCCCTCGCTCTCCACGCAAAGTAAACAGAGACCTGATTCAGTTCAGAGAAGGTCAAATGTGGCGGAAGGAAAGCAATGGTAAAAGCTTTCCATCATGCCGTGTTCTAGACATGGTGAACTCTAACAGGTCACTTTCCTCGGTGAAGTCTGGCTGGCGCAAAGGCAAAGTGAACGAACATACGTTAGAATGCTTAGAAGCTGAAATACGGGCAGAAATATGAACTGATTTTGCAGATCATATGTCATGTAACTGGTGGCGTTCTTTAAAACGGGTGAAAAGGCGGGCCAGGCGTCACCGCAGGAGGGCGGACTTTTTCATTTAAATTGCAATTCATTGCAGTGAAAGAACAAGCTTTGCCGCAAAATATTAAGTGTGTTTCATAGATAGTAACGTTTTTGTGCTTGTTTGCAATTGTGGCGTGCGATTTATACACAGCCACCACTGCGAAGTCGGCAAAAACTGCCAGACAGGAGAGGCTGAGCTTGTCAAAAGGCGTTTTGTTCTCGGCGAAGACCGTTAGGGGGATCAGATAGATTGCAATCCTGATCGGCACACGTGATGGCTTTCGGCCGTTGGGGAACCGTGAAAGGCACGCCAAGATAAATAGGCCAGACAGAGAAGACATGTCAACCGGTGCTTCCTACCCACACCCACACCCACATCCTCACACCCAACGTACTCGTAGTCGCCCAGTAAGTGAAAACAGATTTGCGGGTTTCCTTTTGGGTCAGGCTATGTTTCATTCTGAAGATAGTTCGCCTCGTACCGTGTTCCCGTCTGTAATGAGGTGTTGTGTTTCCCTTGTTACGACTGTCGTGGCGCGTATCTTAATGTTCCGACGAGCCTTTCCTTCTTCTTAAGTACTATGGGGGGTAAAACTGACTGCTTTCTAGCCGCTTACCCCTTTTATTTCTTCTTGCATGTTTGTATGCCTGCAAAATGCATGAATCTTTTAAAAGGAAATAAAATAAAATAAAAAGGAATAGAAAGATTTTTAAAAAAAAACACACACACACAGAAAAACGTAGCAGCACTTCATGAAAACACATTCTGAACTGAGACGTTAATAAATATTCTCGACCAAAAAAAGTGTAGGGCAAGTGCACAATGTTTACTTAGAGATCCAGTTCACTGGCTACATTGTACATTTACCACATAACCTACACGCACCCACCCTCAACCACCCCCCGCCCCCTTCCACACACACACACCGCTCACGAGCACGCACATACACACGTACGCGTACGCGTACACACACACACACACACACACACACACACACACACACACACACACACACACACACACACACACACACACACACACACACACACACACACACACACACACACACGTGCGTGCACGCGCGCTCGCTTACACAACATCTCTAGACCTCTCTCGACTGGAAGTTTGTAACGGGTCAATTTCTAGACTTCCTTACAATCCTCAATATCGTAGCATATAGCTGAATCATGACTTGTGATGAGAACCTCATTTTCAAAGTAAAGTAACAAATGAATATGTTACTGCTCTGTTTTCCGGTCTTTATCAGCTTCATGTTTGAAATTACATCTAATATAAAATTTGCACGCTTTGCTAAAATGTCGTAACAGCAACAGTACCACCTACCTTGCATGTACTTGTTCGTCTGTATATCCCTTCGAGTTCTCTTTGTTCTTGATGAGACACGCATCTTTTCAAAAAGCTCCATCCGAAATACATATAAAAGTCTTTAAGTCTGCATGCTTTATCTGGTCTTGGTCTCATTTGTGGAATTAACTCCGATTCTCAATTCCTTATGCTCCGGCATTTTCGACTTTTCCAACATACTTTCCGCAAATTTTTGTTCTTCCTTGACTGATTTCATTCACATAGTTTTTGGCACCTTTCGTAGGCCTACTTTAATATTTGTACGTCCGCTGCCGCATTGAGCGTCTCATGAGTGCTGATGTAGGAGTGTGTGTGTGTGTGTGTGTGTGTGTGTGTGTGTGTGTGTGTGTGTGTGTGTGTGTGTGTGTGTGTGTGTGTGTGTGTGTGTGTGTGTGTGTGTGTGTGTGTGTGTGTGTGTGTGTGTGTGAGCGTGTGTGTGAGCGTGTTCGTGTATGCTTTAGAAAGGCAGGTGAGTTAATGGACGGGAAAAATAGGTATGGCGGTTGAGGATGGCGGGGGGTAGGGGAAGGGGTGGAATTAAAATACGTATATGTGGTATAGCTCTCTATCTTAAGGCTGTCTGTGTATCTGGCTTGGGGAATCCGAAGCAAAGGGACTAAAACAAATAATGGAAAGGGATGGGGTGTAAATGTGAAAGGAAAACTGAGTGTGTATTAAAAAGGTGTTGAACGTTTTACTTCGATGAAATAAGATACAATAAAATGAACTAAAATAAATAAATAAATAAGTAAAAAAAAAAAAAAAAGATAAAAAGAGCAAAGTTAAATAATACAGAGGTAGATTCCAAGTGGACTGGAATTAAAGAATTATGAGAAAAACCGATGCAAGGAACACTCGTTCAAGAGATTTTCAGCGGATATAAAGGTACACTGTTGACAGTTGATCCTGTAATATTTCAGAAACTAGCTGCTTTAATCCTGAGCCGTGAACCAGTGAATAATTTACAGAAAGTGTTCGCTATGCGTGCAATGTATGTATGTTTTTCAACCATCAGCGTTCTCCTCCTGACATGCCACCGAAGCATCGACACATTCTTGATTTTCCCTTCCTCTGCCAGTGAGATGAAATCTTGACGTTTGTTGTTACCGTCATGCAAGAAGGAAATCTTGCCAACTTCTTACAGGAATATTGAACACGTATGTACTATATATATATATATATATATATATATATATATATATGTATATTAACATACCTACCACCGACCTCTCTCACACAGCGAGGTGAATCTCATTTACTGGATACATAATTGAACAGACATATATGAAGAGGAAATGTTCCAATCCTTATACAATCTCACATGTTCAAGTGATTACATTTCGCTTGCTGTTCACATACGAAACTTCATGTGAAGATCATTATGTTTGAAAAATCTCAGTGCCTGTCCCTAAAATGTTCAGAGAAATCCAGTCTACTTATTGGGTATTCAAAGACAATTTCATTGCTTCACACATAAAGAGACATCTCACCTGCCCTTAACATATACAGAGAAATGACATCGTCCTTCTTCGTTTGATGTTTTGATAAACCTCATCAACTATGAGAATCTCTCCTAAACATCTGAATAAGCATTCCACCTCACGCTTTGTGGGCCTAGCTTGGTGTTTACCCACCGTCATTTCATTTTCTGGGTGGGTAAGAGGGAAACAGATAACTGTTTTATTCAGTTTTCTATAAACACCAGTATCGCCGCGGGTATATCCACATCACCGCTTGCTTCAAATAGCTCTAAAAACGGTGTCTGTGTCATCAAGATGCCTTTTGCCCCCATCATCCACCCCCACCTCCTCCCCGCCTCTCCCCTCTGCACTCTGCTTTTTTTTTTCTTTCTTTTTTTCTCTTTTTTTTTTTCTTCCCCGTCAGTGACAGAGAGATCGCGCTTACTCGTTCTATTGTTTCCTCCAGTGATATCTTTCTCGGTATGCGGTTAAACTGTTGAAAAGACGTGACACTCTGTATAATCTACAGAAAGCACATGGGTCCTCTCAGAGTTTAGAGCGTTCGGTGAAATTGTGCAACAGTTTTTCACTATTTTTTCTTTCCTTAAATAAAAGAAAGGCGAAAATCAAACTCACGCCCTGTTCTAATGGAAACCTTTACCAAACACAACAAACAGTATGATAAAGGAGAAATAACGAGAGTTGTAATGTACGTTGATTGTTTGAAGAAACAAACAGAGCTAATCAAACAAAGCAGTGGGACACAGAGACAGCTGGAAGTCGGGAGATACCTTCTTCTCCTCATTATAGATAGCTTGTTGGTGGGAACACTAGTGCTATCACCCATAGTCATACACGACGAACAGCACTTTAACGACCCGACTCTCTCTCAGAAAAGGAGCACACACAACATTCACGTGCACATACACTCATTCAAACGTATATATATATATATAGAAGAAGAAGAAAAACTTCGCCAGTCCATACAGGGTACAAAGTAATTTCTGCACAACTTTGACTCAAAATCCCAACCATATCTGTAAAAGTTGAAGCCACTGTTAGAAGCTGGTTCGGATAGGTATTTTGTTTGGTTTTTTGTTTGTTCTCTCTCCCCCCCCCCCCCCCCCCCCCCCCCCTCCCTCTGTCTTTGCAGTAATGGAAGTGTTTCCATCAGAAGTCATGAAAATAATCGCAATCAGTTCAACAGGTCTAAATGCAACAAACATCCATGAGGTCAAAATTGATCGATTCGACTCTGATCAGCACAACTTTGACCCAGTAATGACAGTATCACCGGCGGTAGCACTGTTGAAATTACACATTCCATGCTTTACATATTTCCATAGATTACCTGAGAAGAATCGTCATGTGTTATAGACAATTAACCTAAAGTAGGCCTAAGTATGTATTGATTCACTATCCTATGGTATGTAGCCATTTTACACTTAAAAGAAATGATGGTAATGCATTTTCGACATAACCCCCCTCCCTCCCTCCATTTGCCCTCTCCCTCCCTCTCTCTCTCTCTCATTTTATTCGTTTTTAAACACAAGTCACTTCAGTCTTCAAATCAAATCTTTAAATTTCATACTATATTGTGTTAATTAATAACAGAACGGAAAGTATTAAGTCAATGATGTTTACTAATTTATTTTTTCATGGCTGTGAACCATTTTTTAGGCTGTTCTTTCAATTGTCGCATCGTAGTCGCTATATCAATAATTCATTTCTCTTTAAGCGTGTGCATTTACAGTTGGACATATTATTTCTTAAAGTGTGGTTTATCACGTGATTTGGATTAAGTGAGTGTATGGGTGTTCAAGGAATTCTTAGATATGTTTATTTACAATTTGAAAAAAAAAAAAAAAAAAGAGTGGTTGGGAGGAGGTGGGTGGTGGGTGGTGGTGGCGCAGGAGCGTACCCGGATGTGGTGGAATGGGCTGGAAGGGATAGGAGAAGGGGGCGCCTCTGAAAAGCGTGCACATGCTTGCGACCTGGTCGCCATATTACAACAAAAACCAATAAATTGCGATCAGAAATTTTTTTTTTTAAGTGTGCTAGAACAAAAACGGGTAACAAAGGCAATCAGCGTACCACAGAGAGAGAGAGAGAGAGAGAGAGAGAGAGAGGGGGGGGGGGGGGAGGGCAGAGTTTAAGAGAGTGAAAGAAAAGAGGGAATAACTGCCTGCCACATATATATTTGAACCGAAAGACCTCTTGTCCACACATGGGCTCATGTCTGCAGACCTATAGTCTGGGCAAAGCACTTCCAGGAAACATGTCAAGATATTGTCATCATATTACACTGTGGTAGTGTGGGGAAGATGTATGGACATCTAAAAGCTCCTTTACTTCATCAACTCTTTGTATGTGATGAAACAAAAATACTAATGTGCGCATTGTATGTTAGGCACGATTCACACACACACACACACACACACACACACACACACACACACACACACATACGTGCACACACACACACGCGCGCACACAGAGTCCGCTTCTCCACCACGGAACCATCACGCCTTTTGCAGTCGTCGGTTTGTTTGGTTCACTGAACTCTCTAAGATCGCCCAGTCAGTCTCCCTCTCTCACCTCTCTCCCCTCTCCCCTGCTGCTGCTACTACTACTAGCAGTACGGGCCTTATTGGTGCCAAAGGGCTTGGCTTCATCTGACACCAATTGTGTGGTTACAATGGTGAACTGGAAATCTGGCTCCTTGAACCTCTTCACGCTCAAGATGATAGATGAGACGACGGATGAAGTGCCGGGTCGGTTTTTTTATGACAACTTTTGCTTCCGATAAGGAGAGCGAGACCGAGGCGACCACGTGACAACAGCGGCGCCAATCGCCTTGTTTTTGTCTGGACAAGCGATGGCGCCCGCCATGCCGTTAGTCAAGTGGCGAAAGGGCGGGCGGTTTGAAAGCCGTTACTGCACAGAAAAAAAGGGGGAAAAAATACTGCACTTGTATTTCTACCACTGCAGGTCTGAATCATGCTACTTATCTTATGGGCGCACACACACACACATACACGCACGCACACACACACACACACACACACACACACACACACACACACACACACACAAAGAAACTTTGATAAGAATCTGAAAAATAGGCAGGGGTCAAACTAGCAGACTGGAATTACCGCTGTCGCACTAATTGCATTCTGACATCATAGCCACGTCATCTGTCCCACAGCAAGGTCTTCTTGTTTACTTCAAAACAGGGCTGATGTAACCCACTTCTCCCACTACACCACAACACTAGATCTAGTGGATCGGGATCTATAATTGGAAAAAGTGATCCGCCCATGTGATTCAGCCTTGTTGGTGAATTTGTATGGCCCACTTAGGTCATCGTATGGTTTGTTTGTTCTTTTGCCCTTTTCTTTGTTGCTTAAAATCCAGTCAGTTGCTCTAGCCTGATTAGGCCAAGCCGATTTGTGGTCTATGATTCGCCCATAAAGGAAGGAGTGAAGCATCAGCATGAGCCGTCAGAGGAAGTCTCCCATTTCTGCATGCTATTCAGGCACAACACTGAAGAACAATTCGGCAGTTCCTGCAGTTCTGTGGATTGTGTGCCAAGGCCTGGGTCTCTGCAGTTGCAGGCCATTGCTGTCATGTAAATGGAAGGTTTATGATGGTTCGGCCCCAGTGCTGACAATGCTGACATGGTCTTCAAGTTCATCAATCATGCTACTTTCCAGAAACAGGTTGAAAAGTGTGAAAAATAAAAGGCAGCTCTGACGAGCTCCAACTCAAAGTATGGAACCTCTCCAAAGCACCGCGTGTAAGTACTGCACTAAACCCTTAGAAGAACAATTGCCGCATGTGTTGACTAGCTTTTGCCCGATGTTCAATTTGTTCATATAATCTTCCTGCCAGTGTCTGTCGAACGCCTTTTTGAAGTCTATTCAGGCATGCTACCTCTGGTGTCGGAGATGCTTTTCCTGGACGGTACGCGGGTTAATGATCGAGTTAATGGTAATTCTACCTTTTCGGAATCTGGACTGTTCTTCAGCAATATAACGGGATCTGCTTGCGGCTCTATTCTATTCAGAAAGATTTTGAGCATTACTTCGCTGCCATCAGTGATCCAACTGATAACGCGAAAATACTGGCAGTCTTGGAGATTTTCTTTGTTGAGAAGAGTAACTGACTCCATGAGGCCCACTTATGTTACGGCTTTTTTTTTTTTTTTTTTTTTTTTTTTTAAAACTTAAAATACAGTACGTCGCTATAACCTCACTGGGCAAAGTCAAGTTGGGTAAGTGTTCTATTGTGTGCATTTTATTGCTCGAACGTGGGTGGTCACATAGGCTAGCCGAGGGGGATTAACATTTTCATCTGATCTAAGATTTTACTGAAGAACGATGTTTAACAAAATTTCTGGGTGTGTTCCAGAGAGTGTATTTTTAAGGGTTGTTTGAATGCGTTTTGTTTGTTTGTTTGTTTGTTCGGTTTTTTGTTGTTGTTTTTTTAATATGACTTGTCAGTTGGCTTAAGCGCAGTGATAGCCTGATATGGCCCTTTGCAGTCGGCTGGGCTATAAGCAGCATTACCTTATCATACATAGGCTAGCCTATTTCAGTATTCTGCTTTGGAATCAAATGGCAGTTCTCTTCCTGTTCCCATTGAGCCGATGTGATTGTTGTAGCATGTCAAACAGGGATTACTGTGGTGTGTTTAGGTTTACTCTTTAATGTCAGTGATCAAAGTTTCACATTCACCGACAGAATGTCTGATATTTTTGCGTATATGTGCTAGTATACTGCAATCAAATTTCCCTCCGTGGAGACAATGCTCTTAGTATCATTTCCTTCAGATATGCATGAGCGCCCATGTGTGTGTGTGTGTGTGTGTGTGTGTGTGTGTGTGTGTGTGTGCGCGCGCGCGCGCGCGCGCGTGTGTGTGTGTGAGTTTGTGTGTGTGTGTGTGTTTATGTGTGTGTGTGTGTGTGTGTGTGTGTGTGTGTGTGTGTGTGTGTGTGTGTGTGCTCTCTGTGTATACGTGTCCATCATCTCTAACAGAGCAAACTGTCCAGAAATTACAATTTTTACGAACGGTTACACTGAAACTTGTTAAGCATACTGGTAGAATTTCTGGCTTAAGTTTAGGCCTTGTTCAGACTTTGTCTGTATATGGCTTTCCCGTCATTTTACTTCTTATTTAATAATATTTCTCCGTTGTATTCTCTTAAATAATATCTATAATTAAGATGCATATGCAAAACTGAATCAACCAAAGCTTTGTAAGTGTAAAAGGGCCTGAACACATACGTCTAACATTTATGCAACACACAATATGAATTTTTTAAAAAAGTTTTGATACAACATCAATATCATCATTTCAAAAAATCTCCTTGCGGGCAGTAGGCTATGTTTGGAAATGTTTCTGAGACTGGGACTAAGAACAACATGTATTGAAATTGTGCCATGAAAATGAATTCAAAGTTATCTTTTAATGAGTAGAGATTCTCTGGTGTGTGCAATGGAGTGAACTCAACCTGATCATTTAAATGGTGAAAAGGTTCTCAAATGCGTGTGCTATGAAATGAACTCATTTTGATCCTTAACAAGGTAAAGAGGTTCCCTGATATGTGCCACAGGACAAAAAAACACCCAATAATAATAATTAAAAACAAAACAAAACAAAACAAAACCCTGTTCAGTGTTGAGACTAGTGAATTAAGAACAATCGTTTTACAGACTTCGATGCCCCCGTAGTGTCCGACAAGTGATGGGGTCTTCATTCGCTTGCGGGACTGCTCAGCAGGTCACTGTTCGAAAGTCACCCCCAGCTTCTCTACATGACTGGAATGTTCAGCTGAATAGTTGGCTGCCAAATCATCATACCTTCCGGTTTCCTGAGAGTTTCACGGCAGACTGTATAAGTACAGTCCATCTGATGCTATTAATTAATTAACTGATTGATTTGTTGATTAATTGGTTGGTTAATTGATTAATTGGTTGGTTAATTGATTAATCTTTCTATCTGTCCATCTATCTATCTATCTGTCCACCTATCTATCTATCTATTCATTTTACCGTTTATTTAAGGAAACAAGTTTTTCTCATAATCTGATCCATTGACATGTAAAAAGGAAAAATATTTTGACCAGTCTGTAATTTTGAGGAAAATGCCTTGGTTAAGGATTTTTACCTTGTTATAACAGGTGATTGAACTGTTATTAAGTTGATTTAGTCGGTTGTTTACGCAATATGTTTCAAAACAATTGACCTTATCATTCATTCACACGTAAAACAATACTACGTCAATACGTAACAACATACGTAACGTTTATACTACGTCATATACTCTACTATCACACACAATGGCCAACATCACACTATTCACAGGCAAGGTGAAGGCCGTGAGAGGTTCAAACGTTGGTTGTGGCGGCGCCAGCGATTCAAAGAATGCAGAGGGGGGGACATCAGAGGACTAATGGGATCAAGTAGGGACGCGGTGTGCTTCCTGAGCACTCTCAGACCAGAGCACTTAGGTCTTGAGGGGGGGAGGGGGGCCACTTTTTCTGAGGGGCGAGGAAGCGTTAGTGGTGGAGGGAGGAGGAGGAGGAGGAGGCTCTGGAAAGAGAAAAGGCGAGGCGCACAAGGGGGTCAGAGAGAAGATCGGGACAAGTTATTTCTCGTACCACCTTCTTTCCTTTCTTAACACGAGCAGATTTTTTTCTTTTCTTTTTTTTTTTTTCAAATCATAGCCCAGTCGACCACATATGAGTCTTTTCGGGGTTGTTACACTCACACTGGAAATAAACGTCAACTCTGATCAGGTCAGACATCAAGGAGAAATACATCCTGAAAAATAACAAATACCATAAGCAAATCACATGGGAGCTAAACTACTGACAACCTTATAGCAGATATAAGTGTGCTGTGCAGTTAGCAAAGAGGAAGTTACTAGCACAGAAATTCCAGAAGGCTGGGGAGGGGGGTGGGGTTTACTTTTTCCTTAAACGGACGATAAAACGAACAGTGAATCTGATTTGGGAACAAGGACCACAGGTCCTTGGCTGGTTCTTCCGCTGGTGCAAAGTTTTTCCATAAAGTGAAACTACCATCATTACTATTACCACTACTAGTACTTCTACAATTGCTGTGCTGCTTCTACTACTACTGCTACTTACTACTACAAGTAGTCTACTACTACCACCACCAATCACCACCAGCAGATCCACTACTACTGCTAACGTGTACTAATTCAGATGTTTATTGAACTCTTCTACATGACCCAAAGTGCTTAACATACAATGACACAACACACGCAAGATTTCGGAAACAAAACAACACAGTGTGACATGTCTTTCATTTTCAGTCGAACCGAAATCTGCTAACGTTTTTTTTTTTTTTTTTTGACTTTTGGGTCCGAAAGATATCATACAAAAGTATAAAGTACATCGCATATTTCCGTTTGTTTCAGAACACTGTACTGAAATGTTGTCATAGAAATAAATAAGTGAATAGATGACTAACTAACTGACAAGATTTTGACTATGACATGCCACACATTCTGACAATTTTCACGCCACATCCACACATACGCACGGCCGAACGTTTACACACACACACACACACACACACACACACACACACACACACACACACACACACCGCCGCCTCTTCTCTCTCCCCATTCCTCACACACTCCTAAATATTCCATTCCTCACACACTCCTAAATATTTTACATAACATATGAATGAATCTTTTTGTGGAAAAACCAATCAACTCTTCATAATGAGGAAACGAAATATTCATGAAAGAAAAAAAAAAAGCAGAAGCACTTAAAGACTACATTTTTACGACAAAATGATTAAAACTAACGACAAGTTTACAAACGTACAAAACTTTAAAAAAAAAAAAAAGGACGTAATTCTACAGACTTGCGCTGGTGCTCACGACCTACAAATTAAATGGGGCTGATGCACGAATATGCTTACTCCGACAGAAAACGAAAAATACACTGCATGTGGTGTGGTCAACGATGATCTCATTTTTCGGACGGACGCTGTAGATACAAGCTGTTAAGATCTAAATCAATCGGACAGAATATCACAATTCATATCAGATCTAAACTTGCATGATTAATAGGGCTACACGAAAAACTCTGCAATGACGGTCTCGAAATCCATGTGGTCGAAGCATCTTCCGAACAAGATGGTAGTCCCACAGCTGGCATACTGAAAGCGATTTTAGTGACAGAACGTGAAAATATGCACTCACTTTTGAAATGCTTTCTTGAGGGTTACTAAGCATGAGAGGCAACTCGCAGATCTCGCAGATCTCAGAGAGAGAGAGAGAGAGAGAGAGAGAGAGAGAGCGCGCGCAGCAGTGTATCATTTACAGAACTACCCCAAACAGATAAATAACTGACCATGCACATGAGTCTTCATGTTCGTTTTGAATGATGATGAAACAGAAGAAAAGTACTTAATGCTTGTGAAGGTGTTTATTCCCCCCCCCTCTCCCCCCCACCCCCCCCCCACCCCCCCCCCCCCCCCCCCCCCCCCCCCCCCCCCCCCCCCCCCCCCCCCCCCAAATAGTTTTGGGACGAAACCAGTACGCACGAGGTTTGTGTTGACAGTGACAGGGGTTATAACGTTGGTGTTTCAGGAGAGCATGGTGAGCTCAGGGGAAGTGCAGACATGGAGTAGTTCGCTGGGATGGAGTTGGATCAAACATTTTTGCATAATATATACGCGACTTCTTATTAATTCTCTGTGATACTGACAGTCAGTGCCTTCTTTTCTTTTCAGAAGCGGCCTGGCAGTTGATCTGGGAAAGCTCTGCAAATCAAAGTTGCTGCAAAAGAATGTACTTTTTCGAGTGGTTTAGGTATTGAAATAGAAGAGCCCATGTAAGCCAAAAATTCAGTTTGGTCTGCAACATTACAGGAGTTAACGGAGATGTTGCTACTTCCTCAGCAAGTATTTGGATTTCAAACGGATTCGTTGAAGCTCAAGAAATTTGTAGGTTCGCCCACAATTTTTCAAAATCGTTCCTCGTGATTTACTGTGCGTCGAGTAGAGAGTGAAGCATAGGTTTCTGGCCTTCGGGACCGATGGGATGCATCGTGAATTCATGGCCGACTTACAATGGACGGGATAAGGAAACAGAAAGATGTGGAGCAGAAAAGTAGAGAAGACTTACGTTTTGTCATCGTTTAATTTTGGATCAGTTTTTTTCACCCAATTTTGATAACCTGTGCAGGCGTGCTGATGAGCACAGTGGCGTACATGAAATGGAAGACCTGATGGTTGAAGCTGCGTTTCTCGACCAAGGCCAAATAATTGAGGGTGATTTCTATACGATCTGAAAGAAGGCTGGTGTACAAAACAAATGACACAGGGTCCTGAACCGAGCCCGGTGGTATCCTATACAGCACAGGTGATGGTGCGGATGAATGACTGTACTAAAAAAAAAAAAATATATATATATATATATATATATACACACCGTAACAACAGGTATGAATAAAACCACAGAGAGAGAGAGAGAATGGGGTGGGGGCTAGATTACATTTCAAAGACGCACAAGAAGAATTCAGTTTTGAGAAGGCAAGAGTTTTTTTTTTTTTTTTTTTTTTCTTTGTCTTTTTCTCCTCTTCTTTTTTTCCCTCACAAGACAAAACAGCACCTAGTCAGTCACAACAAATGAAAAGATCTAAACTGCGTCGTACTTTTAAAGCACACGATTTTGATGTCAACATTCAACGCAGACACCAGCACTTTTTTTTTTTTCTTTTGATAAACCTTTATGAGTATCATTTTCTTTAATCGAGAAAACAAAAAGCATGTCGAGGATGGCAAGACAAAGCGATCTGTCATCCCCCCTCCACACCCACACCCCACCCTCTCGCATCCCTCCCTGCTCTACTGGGCGCGTAACGTTACACACATACTAAACACCGAGCTCCTTGCCGAGGAGAGCGACCCCTTGAAGGGCTTCGCTATCGTCTTGAGCCATTTTCACAATGCCGGCTATCGTCCCCGCACATCGGGGCCCTCTGCTGAGCCTCCAACAGTAACATCGCGCCCTCAGCCACCGTCCTCGGGTTAAGTGGCCACTGACTTTTGCACAACGCTTCAAGAGTGTGTAGCCTAGGATCACTTGACAGGACTGCACCAGGCTCTTGAGGTTCAAATCTCGAGTTGCCAGGTTTGCCGAAGTTGATACTCTCATTGACAGAGGAGTGTATTTTGGTGTTCTCTGCTGTGATAATTAGACCGAATTCGCAAAAAATTGTATAAGATTATTTTTTTCCCTCCCTCTCAAGATGATCATACGAAAGTAGTTTAAACGCTGTTTATAAGCACTCACAACAATTGAATTAAAAAAAAAAAAACACATCTCCTTCCTCCATCCACCACTACTCCGCCCCAGCTCTTCCCGTAAATATATAATATGTATATATATAAATCATAGATCACCGTAACAACAACTGCATTAAAGGAAAAAAAGGCATAGCAATTTCTAAAATGTATAACTCTTTTAAACTCATCACAGAACGAAACTGAAAAATAAGACAAAGAACAATACAGAAGAAGAAAAGATGATCTGAGAAAAGAAACACGGAAAGAAACACACACGGGATAACTTGAAATTAATAAAAGTTGATAGTTGATCATATGATGTTCCGTGGTTTAGGTGGAATTAGTAATATCGATTCATTATTGAGAGAAAATTACAGACGGTTGGGGAATATGCGTTTCTAGCTTACCGGACAAGAACGAGAAGAAAAAGCAGAGGAGCAACTTCATTCCATAGGATAAACCTTATCTTTTTAAACACGTATATATGGCTGATTCGGATTTAAGTCAATTTACCATTCAAAAATGAATAAGTGCAGCAAATGACAGACTAAAAATGATATAAAAACAAAATCACATGACAACGTCCGCTTTGACCGATTTGCAAAATATATACAGAGACCCTGGGCAGCGCTGACAAGTAACGCTCTACCGTGTCAGACCATTGCATCTAGCTGTGCTCTACCGGTTAAAGGTGTGTGGTATTTAGCGTAATACACACACACACACACACATATATATATATATACACACATAAGCTTGTATATATATATATATATATATATATATATATATATATGTATATATATATCTATATCTACATATATATATATATATATATACACACACACACACATAAGCTTGTGTGTGTGTGTGTGTGTGTGTGTGTGTGTGTGTGTGTGTGTGTGTGTAGCTTGGTCTGATGTAGCTTTTAACAGCGAAAATTTGAAATTTGTTAAGAATACACAAGTCTGAGACATGAAAAGACTGCTGCTTTTTTAGTCTGTATTTTACCGTCTCCAGTTTTCACTTCAGTGTTTACTACAAGGTGCGGAGCTCAGAACAACAACACACACACACACACACACACACACACACACACACACACACACACACACATATATATATATATAATATATATATATATATATATATAGTTACCCTTCGCGTAAGCATGACCTGCGGCGCTCCATATTGTTTTTGGTGCTTGTCTATTCTGAGAAAAAGATACACCCGATGGTGCAAGTGGGAACTAGAATAGTACTGTCTTCAACTGCCGAACCAGCCCGCTGGGAGGAGCTACACCACCCTTGGAAATCCATGTTGTGTTCACGTAGGGTGCAGTCACGCACAGGGCATTCCATTAAGATGTCAAGGGACATAATTGCTCCCTGGCAGATACCATTTGTGTAACAGCCACTGGACATGACACAACAGAACCTCCACTGGAGCGTCCCCATGTCTATCAGCAAGATAACTGAAAACTAATTTGGCGGATCTTCATCCCACTGAACAGGGTTATTGGAAGGGTCACTATCTTGGGTGTCTCAGATGATGTCACGATGGTGATCACCGACATCCCAAGAAAAGCGTGGCTTGGGTTTTGTGGATCTAGCTCTGACCAGTGATCATTGAAGTGCCTTCCGCGTGTAGGGCACTATCTGTGTAGCACTGTGATCCACTCATCGTATTCAACCTGTACTCTGGTATGTTGTGTTCTTTCTTATTCCATTCTCTGCATTGCATCGTTACCTTTTCGTTGTATTTAACACGTACTACGTGTGTTTTATTCCCATGTATTTTATCTGATTCGCTCTGTACTTTGTTCATTGTAAGTCAAGTGTTCCCTAGTGTGCTGTATTTTTTCTTTGTTTCATTATCTGAATTGCACTGTGATTTATGTATTGCATATTTTACTCTTCCCTAGCGTTTGTGTTCTTCTGTAGTTTATTAATGCTTTACACTGCGATTTATTGTGGGTATCAAGTCTGCTCTCTGGCGCATATTGCACAGTGTTGTATTTATCACATTGTATTGCTTTACACTGTGTTCTATTGAGATGCATCATTCTGTATGTCATTCTCTGTATTGCGCCATTGTATACATGTTGCTTGATCCCTATCCGCAGTACTTTATTTGTGTCGTGTTATTCTTTGTTTAATTCTTTGAATTGCATTATGTTGTTATTGTAATGTATTGTTTCTGTTTATACTGTATTCTTTAGTGTGGTAGCCTACTGTTCTGTATTCTACTCTGTACTGCGCGATGTTGTATCTAACTTGTTGCATCCATTCACATTGCGGCGTTTTGTTTTGTGTTGATGTGTATTTCATTCATAAAAGAAAATCCTCCGGCGGAACTCTCTCTGTTAATCTCCCTCATTTATTTCCTTGCTTTCCGTGTACGTCCACATTCTATTCTTGTTTTCTTTAAAATTAATTCTTGGAGAATGTTTACTTGCAAGTGCAAAATGACCATGCCAGATCTCCTCACGACAGCCACCAACAGAAAAGCCTGGAGAGAAACGGCGGCTGCCACATCACGTCCCCCCAACAACCCCAGAGGTCAGGGGAATGACTGACTGACTGCCTGTTATTTTGTTGCCCTGTGCTGCATCTAAGAAACGCTTAACTACATCAGCTCAAGAAACTTCACACCCAAACCACGAATCATTGTGGCACTGCGAAATGTCACTTCCTAGCGTTACTGTGTGATAGTCATGGGTTGCAGTCTTCAATGATTCTTGTGTACAATACCCCGAGTTTTGCCCGTAAAGTCTCATAAATATACTGCTACATTCGTTTATGACGACCTGTAACTTGCGTACGACATGTTTGTTGTTTTTGGTCTGGTACGTCAGTCGTGCAACTGCGGTTGTTCCGTCCGTCTGCTTCAGAAATGAAGAATTGTTTGCTAGGAGCTAATGTTTTCGGAATGCATACTGGCTATGTCGAAACGCTAAGGGCGCAAACGATATGTACCCTTCATAGTTTGCTAAGGATGCACTAAAAAAAAATGAACTCGGGGCCTCTCTCAAAAAAAAAAAGGGGGGGGGGGGGGGGGGGGGGGGGGGGTTTTAACAGGCAAGCACATGTGGCACAGTGTTCTTTCAGTTTCAAACTGTATTTCACTATGTCAGAGAAGTTCGCAATGGTCCTTCGATCTGTCTGTCTTTAATAGATTCATATTATGTAAATGTATTCACACTTCATTTCCTACGCTGAAAGAAAATATTTCTTAACTAGTTTCAAGGGATAAATAAATGCCTGCAATAATGTAAAAGTCATATTTTCTTTGGTACGATCTAAGACTGAAAGAAAGTAGTAAGCATCGCTGAAATCCGATCTCAAAACTGAAGTTTGAAAACAAAACATCATAACTGAATATCATGTCGGCCTTACCGTTGCAAAATTTATCTCAACGTTGAGTGTAGCAGGTTTCCAAGTGATTTGCTTTTAGCAAAGTGGACCATAGAGGTCATATCACGTCAGGTCTTGTTGTTTACAGCCAAAGCCGACCACGGAGACCACATACCGGCGAGCAAGTTCAAAACAAACCTACGTGAAATTTGAAATCCCAAGGATAAACTTCAAAACCAAATTAATTTATCAGTGAAAAGACAGATCTAAAAACAATGTCTATTACCAACCACACTTAAGTTACATCAAACGAAAATTGTTGACTTCCTGATTTTAAAAACAAACAAACTCTCGGAACAAGGTCTTCGTGGTATTCGCAGCAGAACTTTGAGCCTTTGATCGTACACAGATCACGCCTGAGCCTGTTTAGGTTTTGTTTTGTTTTTTTTAATCACTATTGCCCAGCCAACCACAAAGGGCCTTTTCAAGGTTGCCAACCTCTAATGGAAAAAAGAGGTCACATCCGGAAAAGGTCAGATTCTGAGAAAAAGTTACATCCTGCATAAGAAACAAAACAACACGAACAATTCATGACGTGGAAGCTAAAGTACGGACATCCTTTTGACGGATAAGACAAAGCCGTGCTGGTACCATCGGCTGTTCCACTTGATTTTGTTTACAACACAGGTTCTAAAAAAAATTGTAATGTAAAAAGAATTTTTTTTAATGTTCACACATATGGACAGACACTGCATACAACTAGTGTCCGACTCAGAGACAATGGTGTACAACTTTTGCTACCTCATTTCAAGATCACAACAACAACAACAAACGCTGGGATATTATAAACTGTGCTAGATAGAAGTGTAAACGAGTTTCAAGCACAAAGACAGGAGAATTGTCCGTAAAAGCAGAAAAATAGTAAACTACACACACACACACACACACACACACACACACACACAGCAGGCATGTGCGCGCTCGCGCGCGCACACACACACACACACACACACACACACACACACACACACACACACACACACACATACGCACACACACATACACACCACCCCAGAGTCAAAGAATTAACAGAAAAGAGGAGTTAACTAGAGCACAGAACTTCCAAAAAGCAGTGTAGCTATTTGTAAAAAAAAAGCCGAAAAACGGTGAAAGCCAACACTGACTGTGTGACACAGCTGTGACCACAACAAACCCCGGTGTGTTTTCCCTGGAAATTATCGGACAGGCCGTGCGGCGACCAGGCGTGAACTTGTCACGTGTTCAGGATACGGCGCCAGATGCCGCCGTGTCTGGTACAGACCGGTATCCCATGCAGCTGCCTCCGAACACCGCGTCATTCCGCCGGTTTTCCGATTCTACTTTTGACAGCCAGGGGTCCTGAAGACGGTGACAGAGGATGACGTCTCAAGGTAAAGAACACCCTCAGCCGTGGGTTGACTGAACGATTTCTGTTCGTTGGTATTCATTTGGCCTACTTACCTAGCTATTCTTCTAGCTCACGTTTGACATTCCATTGCAAAGATTTCCCCCAGAGGACGCGAAGGGCATGTAAGTCCAGAACAGAAAAAAGAAAGGGCAGAACGGAAAATGGGAAACACACACACACACACACACACACACACACACACACACACTGCAATCATGCTATGATGGTATGTGGCGGGGTGAAAGCGTAAAGGAGAGTCCCACTTCACAATCTTCATACAGTTGAAAAGGGACGGGAATGCAATAGCTGGTATCAGCGTTTTTTCTTTGTTTTTGTTTTTTTCTCTCCGCGGTTCGCTTGATAAATTTCAGAAAACAGTAAATGCTATTTAGGTCATATGTGTGTGTGCGTGTGTGTGTGTGTGTATGTGTGTGTGTGTGTGTGTGTGTGTGTGTGTGTGTGTGTGTGTGTGCGTGCGTGTGTGTGTGTGTGTGTGTGTGTGTGTGTGTGTGTGTGCGCGCGCGCGCACGCGCGCGCGCGTGCTTGTTTCTACATGTTAATCGACTAACTGACTGTCATATTAAGTGACTGATCGACTGCTAATTCATATGTCGCATTTTTATACTATGCATTCTGTTCATATGCTTATTGACAGAATTTGACTGATTGGAGGGTTCATAGATCGCTTCATTCTCGTGTTTATTACTTCTTTACCTCATTTGCGATTTATCTCTTGACGTGTTTGTTTACTTAGATTCCTATCGTCGCCATCCGCCTGATTAAACCAGTTATAGTATTATGTGATGCTGACTACAGAGCTTTTCAGCAAAACTTCCGTGATGTAGTTGGCCCTTTTGATGGTTATCCACATCCATTACTTCCCTTGATAACCAGCTCACATTTCCGATGACACTAAATATCTCCGTTCTATGCCCACTTTCTATGTTCTATTAAAACTCGTTCGCACTCCTCCGGTGAAATTTAACAATTATTGCATTCAACGAGATCGTTTAAAAACACACACACACACACACACACACACACACACACAAAGAAGCAAACAGAAACGAAACAGATTACGAACAACATCTAAATCAGGTCGTTGAACAATGACATCTTGTGACGTCAGTTGTTCGTTTCCTGTTCGCTATCTATCTTTCATCCGAACCTCGAAACCCCTGAGTATGGAGGAAATAGAGAACAACATTAAGCATCATAAAGATGAAACGGCTGAAAAGGCAACCTCTTTGTTGACAGCCTATCATAAATTTCTGATACCTATCTCGCCTTTTAGACACATTAACTTCTCCGCTTATCAACTCATTCACTTATCCACACACTCTCTATGTTGGTCCACAGACGTAAAAGTGAAACCAGTTTTTGTCCCATCCTATGAACTATTTTAAGCGAAATCTCTCTCAGCGGAGTCGATCTCTTTTCATTTCTAAATTATTATATATATATATATATATATATATATATATATATATATATATATATATATATATATATATTTTAAATAAGGTATTAAAAGGAAGTTTAAAACTACAGATCTGTTTCGAGCGCTCGCTCTCTTCAGGATCCTGAAGAGGTTGAGCACCTTTGAAGTTTTATTAGGCTTTTTTTATTATATATATATATATATATATATATATATATATATATATATATATATATATATATGTGTGTGTGTGTGTGTGTGTGTGTGTGTGTGTGTGTGTGTGTGTGTGAACAATCAGGGCGAGAGAACTTTTCAACAATGCTATGGCCTATCCCGAGTTTTGTGTGCACAAAAACTCAGTCTTCTCATTTTAGGTAGATAGCAAACTCTTCATGCGGTCATCCGTTCCATCAACCATAATTTGTTTTATATCCTTCTAATGCCGATCTCTTTATTTAACTACATGCTGATCTTGTTCGGTTCGTTTGCCTGGCCCATGAGAGAGAGAGAGGGAGAGAGAGAGAGTACACAATGCAAGTGCTGAAATCTGTTTCTATTCTGTTTTTCTTTTTTTTTATGTTATTAAGTAAAGTATACAAACAACGTTCTTAAATCATCTTAATGTCTTTTCATCTACTGTTTCATTCGTTTACTTAAGAGTAAATTGATTTTAATCGTAGGATAAGTTACACTTTTAGTCTAAAATCACCGTGCTCGCCTTAAGAAAATAAAAAAAAATGCGATGAACTCATTTTCATTTGCTTGTAAAGTGGCCACTTTGCCTCATTAAAAAAAAAAAAAAGGAAAAAGAAGAAAGAAACACACAAACAGAAAACAAAACAAAAAAAGAAAAGGGTGGAGAGAGTGCGTGTAGGGTAAGAGAGAGAGAGAGGGGTGGGTGGGGGTGGAGGGGCAGGGTCTTCAACGTCAGTGTAAAGTGTAGGTTGTCCATGTTCATTTTGAATCGAGAGATAACAAATACAGTTTGTCAGTCTCTAAAACAACTGAAAAAAAAAAAACAAAAACAACAGGTGGTAACTTTAGTTGTAGTGGTAGGAAGAGGACGATGAATAGCGTTAGCAGAGGCAGCAGCGGAGTAGAAACATCATTATATTAATGCTGTTGGTGGTGATAGTGACAGCGCTCAATTTTTCATTCATTTTGTTTTTTGCTGCCGCTACCATTATTTACGTCTTCATGTCATATAACAATACTATTACCGCCAATATAACGGAAAGCAGAGGAAAAGTTTATACTGTGCACACAAGAAACGAGTATTTTGCCTTTAAAAAGCGAAAGTTTTGTGTTATGAAACAAGTGCAGACGGAGAACATCTAACAAATAAACAGATAAACACACTTCCGGTTGCAAAGCAAACGAACCAAATTTTAACTTTCAAAAAGCCAATGGCGCACATTTTAGCAAGCAATATAAATCGTATTTTTGGACAACACAGTTACAAGATGCCCGCATTAATCTTCTAACCTATAATAAGGAAGGTTTACCGCTCCGTGCGCACGCGCGCAAATATCGGCCTGAAATGCCATTATGCTTTTATACGTTCGATCGAGAACGCTTCTTTAATTGGCAAGAAGAAGAGGGGGTTAAAAGAATAAACATGAAACTTCGCTGACAGTACCTAGGGACTATAGTATTCTGTCTATTGAACAGACCGAATTACTCCTAGCTAGAGTCCAGTCTCATCTCCTGACCTATCGGTAAACCCCGTCTGGTTGTGTTAGCTAAGCCATAGTATCTAACTGAGACATACCATCTATAATTTTGCGGTATTCTAAGAAAACCACCTGATGCTAATAATAGCTGTAGTAGGCCTATATGTAGAAGTAATGTATCTATAATTGTAGGCCTTGGCAACAACCGTAAGATTAACAGTGATCACAGCAGAACCAGACACAACAGAAGTAGTAGTGGCGGCAGTGACAGCAACAGTAACCACAAGAAGATTTCAAAGTGAGGTGTCTGCAAGCGGAAATTGAAACAGAATTTAAAAGAATTGTTAGCGAGTCCGCCAAACAACAGGGACGAACAAATTACAAGGCAAAACACGACAAGTTTTGACCTCTTAGGTCGTTCTCAGGAAAAATAAACAACAGTCGATGAAACGAAGAACGAACAATCACTTGAACGTGAAGCGCAATAAGGAACAATGAAATATAACAAGCTACGATCGCAAGTGCATATCTAAAATCAATAACGTGAAGCGAAATACGAAACAATATATATGAAGGGTAGCAGTCAGTATGAATCAAAGTTGATTTCAAAGTGAGGTGACTGCAGGCAAACATTGAATAATATATTAAAATACAAATTACTATTCCGATGAACGAATAGTGTCCGCGAGCTGGAAAAAAAAATCGATTTTTTTTTTTTTAGAATAGTCACGGCCTAAGAGGGAATGAAATATGACTAAAATACTTCAATGAACAAGTGAATGACTAAACACTCAGACAATGAAATGAGAAAGAAAGAAACGATGAGTAGTTCGGTTCGTTAATCAGATAAATAAAAGTGAACAATATCAAACGAAGAAGTAATTCGAAAACAACAGAAGGAACAGAGAAATTTAAAAAAAAATGAAATTAATTCAATTACTTCTTCAAAGCAAAAAAGAACTTCAAAATGAAAAAGAACTAAATTTCAATCACGCGTTTCAAAAGAAAAAGATTTAAGAAAGGAATTTCGATCACTCGTTCAAATGAAAAAAAAAAATCAATCACTCGTTTAAAAGAAGAAGAAAAAAAAAAGGACAGAAACCGTGAAAGGCGTATAAAAACTAATCATAACTTTGGTTTTCGTTGTTTTGTGATATTTCTGACAAACGAATGTTGTACAAACGGTATGCCTTATAATGCATGATGTTCCCACTGGGTCAAGAAAAACAAACAACTAATTAGATCAACTCTCTCATATATATATATATATATATATATATATATATATATATATGTGTGTGTGTGTGTGTGTGTGTGTGTGTGTGTGTGTGTGTGTGTGTATTAGAGAACGGCATAGAGATTGATAGATAGATAGATAGACAGACACACAGTCAGACAGACAGACAGAGAGATAAAAGTGGATGAAACTAAGAAGTGTTTAATATACTACTTTATTTCTTTCAGCTAGAAATCTTCCTCAAGGAGAGGGGACAGGGGAAGTGGCAGGCAGACACCCATTACACAAATAAAATGTGAAAAATTCAAGTTTATAATACATCAATACACGGAGGCGTCGATCTCCGTACACAATCAGATTCAAATTCAAATGTCAGATCGCGTCCTTCCCTATTGGATCATTGTTTGCTTGAAACTTTACACTGGCGGACAAGTGACCAATTGGTTTCCATATCTTGCGGACATAGCATCATACAATTTACACAGACTCGGTTAGTGTCTGCGAAACAGCCGTTGCAGTGTTTATTTGGTAAGTAGTAAAGTGGTCGTAGCTATGAGGTTTCCCCCATTAAGATACAAAGAAATAACTCACTATCGTTTTTTTTTTTTTCATTGTTCGTTTTTCACCAAGTATGAAGTCAAACAACAATGAAAAATGGATGACACTTGATTTTTTTTTTTTTTAAGAAGAAAAATGAAAAAGAAAACTACAACTACGGCCTGGCAAAGGGCAGCAAAGTTTGGACATTGTCTTTGGATAGAAGGGTGCAAATACGGGGGGACCAAAGCTGAAGAATAAGCACAACTTCCCTTTTTCAAACTACAAGAAACCCAAACAGTCATGAAACAGACCGCAGCAGTTCGTCACTTCCAAGAAAGAACACACACACACACACACACACACACACACACACACACATACACACACACACACGCGAGCGCACGCGCGCTCAAACACGCACACACACACACACACACACACACACACACACACACACACACACACACACACACACACACACACACACACACACACACACACACGAAGCTAGGTAGGATGGTTTGCATCACAAGGAAATCGGAACAAACACCTCTTTAACAAAAGGCAACAATTTCCAACGAAGCGCATTAGATGACCACACGAAACCCGCAAATCATCTCTGCCATTTCATGGGCAGCTCCAGAGTTTCAAGGCCACAAAGCAACAGCAGATGCGATCGTCACCACGAAAAAGGGAAGAATCTGTCTGTAGGACACGCTGTTAGAGCCACACATTGGCTTATGTAATTTAGGAAGACATGCCTCTGGGTGAAATTCTACATACAAATGGGCTTTGTATGGGAATACAAAGTTTTTAACAGTCAAACCTTTTCTTTCGTTTTCAGTAGGAAGAAACTGGAGTTGCTTTGATCAAAATTTGTAACTGCAGGAGAGAAACACAACAGGCAGGTAGAGATTTGTATCATCAGCTATCTTTGCAGGAGGGAGAAAAAAAAAGAGAGAGAGAGAGAGAGAGAGAGAGAGAGAGAGAGAGAGAGAGAGAGCACTGAAAGTTGAAGAGAGAATTTGGCTAAGACCTGTATTTTTTGACGAAAGAAATGGGCACACCCCAAATTAATTTTAGAGTAGGTTTGTTAAATATAAATCTGAAGCAATTCCCGTTACCTTTACTAGTTTCAGCCGCTGACGGGATGTCCTAGTCTCATTGCAATCAATGGTCCATTGACTGTCACGGGTTTTGGATTGAGATTAAAGTTCACAATGTTCTGGTAATCAATTCATAGTGTATTTTCAAATCTTAATTTGAAGCACGTACGAATACAAAATTACAGTGCGTGATCCATTTTTTGACATTGTCTGGACGGGTCCAAATAGACAAATGAATCCACCGACAATGACATAATGTGATTTACCTGTGCATACCTACATATGTACTGGCAGGTTACGCTGCTAAAACTTACTGTGGATTCTGTACTGATCGTAAAATCCACCAAATGTGCAGCAAGATTTCATTGTATTTATGATTTTATCATATAATGCCCAGCTGTCTTATTTGTTGCTTTTTAAGACCCATGACCTCCTGACCTATTGACCTTTCTATTAATGACAATTTGTCCTATCACTTGTCATCCTCGTTGCATCTTTGAAATAATCAAAGAGATTGTAAAGTTCATTTTGAAATATAATTTGGACATGTGATCACAGTGAGTACTAGCTCTCTCAGTTTACCTACATTTTTTTTTTAATTGATTTTTTTTTTTTAAGTCTTTCGACACCAAGGGAAGTAGATTTCTCTTAGCAGTAAAAGAGCTCTTTTCAAACTGGCGGTTCAGATTCTATCTTTTAAAAAAAAGTACATTTCATTTGAAAAACAGAAACTGATAACTTACTTTTTTTTTTTTTTTTTTTTTTAAATTATTCCATCCGTCAATGGTCGAGTTTTTACCAAGCAGGCTATTTGACAAGGGGAAACAACCGGATCTTTGACATATAGCCTCTTTTATATATAACAAAAATAAATACATAAATAGATAAATGAAAATTTTAATAAATGAAAAAGAAATTACAAGGATCAACTTGAAGAACAAAGAGAGAATAATTCTTAGTAGGCCTATCAACTAAATACTCCAGGTAGTTGGAGTTTGAAGTAACAAAATTCCGTTAATTCATACATTTAATTTTTTTCAATCTGGTATTCATCCATTCATTCCTCATCACACAGATACGTGTGGTTAATACAAATAGGTACTTCTTCAAGAACAGTTGCAAACAATGAAACAAAAACCGTTAGGTATTATCTCTGAACGATGCCGTGGAACACCTCATGTCATATGCTCGCTGGGGCTTGATTAATTAGCTTATCATTAGTTGTCTCAGGTTTTCTAGTGACAGTATGATTATTCATCAAACTATTCATGGCTGGGTATCATTATAAATCTAACTATTATTATATATATATATATATATATATATATATATATATATATATATTATTTCTACAATCTAAGACATAAGAGCAAGCTTTGTTTATAATTCAGTATTTCTTGCAGTCATTGCAACACCAAGCTGCTCTGTAAGTTGCTGGAATGGTGCTCGGTACACATATATATATATATATATATATGTGTGTGTGTGTGTGTGTGTGTGTGTGTGTGTGTGTGTGCACTTGCGCAGAAGAATAATATTAAACAAAAGTAGAAACGATAATGAACAAAGAAAACAAAATAAAATTATTGAAAAAATGGGGAAAAAAGGCAAAAAAAACAAACAAGTCGGTGGGGGTGGGTGAGTTCAACTGATACGAACTCAAGAAATGGAGACTTTAAACTCTGTGTGTGTGTGTGTGTGTGTGTGTGTGTGTGTGTGTGCGTGCGTGCGTGCGCGCGCGCGTGTGTGTGTGTGTGTGTGTGTGTGTGTGTGTGTGTGTGTGCAACGTACTAAACACGTACAGTCAAATCAGCAAATATCAGCATTATCTTTCTCATCTGTCAGTAGCCTATTACAATAATTACCAGCATAAAAAAGAAAGAATGCAACGGCACTAATTTTGTGCGGGAATATAGATTTCACACCCGACCGATATAACTCGTTACCCAACTGTTAAAACTGAAATTGTGCATTCAGTGAAATGAAACTGGATGATCCACTCACCAGTTCGGTTGACGGATCTACGCTCCGAAAAAAAAGAGATGAGGTCAGCATGTGTGAAACAAATTCACAGTAAAAGATCTTGGCCTACCTTGATCGGCCAGGCGTGAAAAAGTCTTGGAAGAGGCTGAAGAGCAGACTCCTGTGTGCTGGCCTTTAAACGGACGAGCGTTGCATCGCTCAGTCTTGTCGTCTGCTCAGCCCGTGACGCGTCTGGTTTCAAGCTTCGCGCCTGCGCAGACACTGGGACTGCGCGTGCAGCGGCTGCTTTCATCCAAGTAGGCTACGCCTACTGGCTGAGACTGTTGCCCGATCGCACCCTCTTTCTCTCCAACAGCGGATGCCAGTTGAACTGCCCACTTGTCACTCACTTTGGCACTGAACATGAAGTTTATTACCCCCTTCACACCAAGAA
>JADBJO010000201.1:547500-605000 GCA_016801955.1 Conus betulinus
CTTTGTATGGCATGTAGATTGTTGTGGAGAGATGACTTCGGCCTGCTGTTTCGTTCGTTGTTAGTCTATTAAACGGTTTCATATATGACAGTGATTAGGACCCGCTGGCAGTGATTGCTGACAGTGACTAGGACCCACAGTGACTAGGACCCACAGTGACTAGGACCCGCTGACAGTGATTAGGACCCAGTCTACTCTTCCTCTAGATCCAAATCATATAGCATAGCATTTGCTTTCCCAGGCAACCTTGATATTTCCATTTGTGGTATTTTCAAGCAATAACGTATACACTTTGTCGTCGCAGAATTCAAATATATCGAACACATGTTTTACCTCACCATTGATTCAATCGTTAGGTGTTCGCGCATGCTCACTCATAGACACTTCAGCGCAAACAGACGGACATTTTTACAATAAGCAGCAAAATGATAAAGACCCAGATTTCAGCTCCACACTGTGCGATGGGCTTTACCTTTACAATTTCATAAATCGTTTCAAAATTGATTTTCTAATTTTGACAGCTGTTGCTTAGTAATACACACCTGGCTCTTCTAGCAAGACCTTTGCATGCAAAAGTGAAGCTTAATTTGGTTGAAGAATATATTCCCAAACATTTGTATACGTTCACTACAGGCATCGACACCATTTGCAAGATCTCTATAAACAAGCAACATGTGGTCACTGTCTTTTTCGACCTGGCGAAGGCTTACGACACCACGTGGAAGCTTGATATTCTCATGGATCTTTATAGTCTAGGTTTTCGTTGTCATCTCCCTGTTTTATCTTTAAAAGAAAAAAAGAAAAAAAAATTTCTGGCCGAGCGGTAGTTCCAAGTCCGTGTTGTCACCACGCTGTCTGACATCCATGACCAGTCGTTGGGAGTACCACAGGGAAGCAGCTTTTTTCTCCTGCTCTTTTCATGATCAAAAATAATAAGACTGTCGGGTTCTGTAAACCAATGTTCCAAGTCTGTTGACGACTTCGGAGTCAAACAGGTTGAACCCACCTATGTTTGCGTACAACGTTGACTACAACTTTGTGTAGATAAGACCCGACAGTGGGTCGTGGAGAATGGTTTCACTTTTTCAGATACCAAAACTCAATTATCTGTTTTCCTAACCTTCAATAGTTCTTTGCTGACCCTGCAATTTGGATAAATTTGCCTGTCCAGCTGTGAAAAAAAAAAATCCAAAGTTGTCTTCGACCAAAAACTTAACTTTATAAGTCACATCCAACACTTGAAACCTTGTCAGAAAGCAATGAATATTCATAGGGTTGTAGCACACACGGACTGAGACTTTGATAAGAAAACTCCTCTGCATCTTTGCAGGGCTCTGATCCGCTCCAAACAGGACTGTGATTGTATTGTCTACGATTCTGCAAGTGCTTCCTATCTCAAAACACTATATCACATCCACCATCAAGGGTTTCGACTCTGTAGGGGGCTTTCCGCACAGTGTGTGTGCAGAGGCAGGAGGACCACCTCTCTCCAACCGCCGGCTGAAAACTTTCTTTGAACTATTGTTTGTACCTGGTCTCTGACCCTCCAAAACATTGCTTCTGACTGTGTGTTTTGACTCGAAGTCCCCCCCCCCCCCCCCCCCCCCCCCCCCCCTAAAAAAAAAAAAAGGAAAAAAAGGTTCAAGACAAACCTAATTCCATACTACCCTTGGGAATTCGTATCCTTCCCCATTTGAACAGCGCAGACACGGACTAAGGAGTCATTTGTGATTTGTCCAAATTTCCTGACGACCCATCATGGATTTCCCTGACCACTGAGATCCGCTTTGACACGGCCGCATATTGCAGACATCACCAGCTCTCTGACATAAGAGAATTTTTGCCGAGCTTGTTCTAAATGCCCATCCTTTGAAAGATCCGTTACTGATGGCTCCAAATCTGTAGATTGAGTTGCTTCTGTTGCATATTACGCAATAGCTCCCTCTCAGGGATGTCCTGAACACTCCCACAGACATCTTCGTCTACACTGCTGAGCTCACAGCGTTGGTCATGGCGCTCGAGAGTGGTGTCTATGTCAAATAAAAGGCTTCTTCTTCGTTCTCTCGTTTTCCTCTCTGGAGGTCATCGCTAGCCCTAATCCCAAGCACCCTCATCTACTGAATTTGTTTGAACGGTTACAGTATATAGTTTTCGCTCGGGTTCCTGGTCATGTCGGCATTCGAGCCAATGAAGTGAATGCCAAGAATGCCACAAATAAAGAGTTGAGCAGATTCTGTATCCCTAACACCAATCAGAAACCCCAAAGCCCAAACTTATGTCGAAAACCCTCTGGCATCATGAATGGAACTCGCAGACGGATAAGAAATTCGTCTAAATCAGTTCGAACCTTGAAGAGATTTTACCGTACGCCACTGGATGCCATTCGTTTTTACATGCACTTGTATCTCCTGAAAGAAATTCCGTGAATGCTTCCGTGTGATGTACCACTCATGATAAAAACATGTTCGTACAGAATGTTGGGACTTGCATGATGTCTGACAAACGCTTTACAGCAGACTTCATGAAAATCTTGCTCAGAGATGTCACACCTGATGTGATTTTTGAGTTTCTGAAAGAGATAAAACAGAAAGAGATAATCATTTTAATTTATCTAAGATTTTACGGCGCGTGTTTCTTGTTTTTTTTTTTTTTTTTTTTTTTTTTTTTTTCGGATGGAGAAAATACGTTCTTGATGAGTTTGTGTGTATAGCTTTTTTCATCTATGAGTTGACTTTAACAAGGTGATAGCCCTGTTATAGCACCTTGCGGTCGGCTCAACTATAAAGTTTATGAACTGGACTGACAACACAAAACTACCATCAATTCAAAATACACACATACACAGCACAATGAGTACACATGAACGCATGACCATAACCACAACAGCAACGAATATAACAACAATAAGATAACGCAAAGCACAGTGAAACAACAGCAACGCTCCTATAGGGTTGTGTTAAAACAATTCAATGTTAAGTATTGGAGAGACCCAAATGATTATGTCACTACGGCAACCATGGCAAAAACCCCCAAATGATTCTGTCACTACGGCAACATGGCATAAAAAAAACTCCAAATGATTCTGTCACTACGGCAACCATGGCAAAAAAAAAAAAAAAACAAATCAGAAGTTTGAGAGAGAGAGAGAGAGAGAGAGAGAGAGAGAGAGAGAGAGAGAGAGAGAGAGAGAGAGAGAAGAGAGAGAGAGAAGAAGAAGAAGAAGAAGAAGAAGAGAAGAAGAAGAAGAAGAAGAAGAAACAGAAGAAGAAGTGGTCTTCACAGCCCCTCCAGAGTCTCATTTCCATGCTGGCTGCTGTTCCCAACAGATCGTTCTGCAAGACCATGTTCGTCTACTGATGTCATACCAAATCCCATCCCTTACCCCCTGGATCTCCATCCCTCCATCCCCTCTCCGTCTCCCCTCTCCCTCTGGCTCTCAGGGACTTCAAGTTCAATCTATTGATTCCAAATGATGATTTCAACCGTCGTTGAAAAGACGAGTGTCTTTTTTTCTTTCATTCTTTCTTTCTTTCTTTCATTCATTCTTTCTTTTCTTTTTTTCTTTCTTTTCTTTCTTTTCTTTTTTTTTCTTTTTTTCTTTTTTTCTTTCTTTCATTCTTTCTTCTTTTTTCTTTTAAACAGAAACAATAGTGATTTTCGTGGTAAGCCTTTCGTCCGTAAAAAAATAAATAAATAAATAAATCATACTAGAATTTTTCTTTCAGCACCGAGGCCTCGATTGCTGCTCCGGAGTTAAGTCCCGGAAAGCAGTCTCCAACGTCATGGAATGCGAGAAACGTATTTTCCATTGCACTGACGTCAACGGATACAGGTCCTGACCAGCATGTAGGTGGTTAGACTGACACAATGTTCACGGGATTACAAGTACGCGTCATTACGATGTTGTAAAGAATAACCGGCCAGATGACAAAGATTTGCGTTTTCACACGCACCCGTGCACGCACGCGCGCGCGCGCACACACACACACACACACACACACTCACACACACACACACACACACAGAGGCCAAGTGACTACACACACACACACACCACTTTATAGCATGCATTGGTAGCCGGACTCGGCCTAACCGGCACGCATCACGCACCCTCATATCGACTGTCACCACACCCACACATGCACGTACACACACACACACACACACACACACACACACTCAGAGAGAGAGAGGCATCTTCCACAACAACTCTTTAATACGTTTCTTCGAACCCAAATGCCCATCTTTCCTTTTGGTACGGAAAAGGAATTCCGAGACTATCACGATGGTTACAGACCTTGTGTTACTTCATGAATTCAGCAACTTACGACGGCCATTTGCAAAAGGATATCCGGGTCATTTTATCTCCATGCTGTGACACTCAATCTGAACGCCCCCCCCCCCCCCCCCCCCCCCCCCCCCCCCCGACAGTCGCATCAAACCGCCTCCATTCCGGATGAAAGTGACACGATGGGTCTTGCGCTTCATCGCACAAGGAAGCGTAGGGCCTGTATTATATTGAAATACTGAGGAAGTTAGGTCAACAAGAATAACAAGGCGTACGTCCCACATTCATTAGTCACCTGTTAAAAGATGGCCTCTGTTAGTTTGTTTGTTCATTGTTTGGTTTGACCAGTATGCGAGTTTGAATGCTTAGTTTGGTCAGTCACTGAGTTGGTCAGTTTTGGGGCCGCCGGGCATTGTTACTTAAGATCTACATTTTGTCTGTTACTGACTGATTTGGTCTCTGACTTACGCTCTCCTACTACCTTGCTTTCATCATTCTTTCGTCGCTGATTTACTTGATTTTTGCCTTGGGAAAGCTGGGAGCCTTTCAGTAGAAACAGCTCCTCCGCCGTGTGGATGTTTTTGTGGCAGTAACTTCCTCTTTTCTATCATTCTCTTTGAGAGAGACCCCCCCCACCCCATCCCCCGCCACCATCCTTTCATGTCACTCTTTATTGTCTATCTTTTTTGGTTTTGGTTTTGGTTTTGTTTTTGCTTTTTGTGGACTGTTTTTCAGTATTGTTTGCTTGTACAGCTTTTCATTGTGTTTAATTATTTGTTCATTTATTCATTTATCTATTTATCTATTATTTTACTAGGAGTAGCATTTTAATGGTTTTAATTAGTTTCAAGCTAGTTTTCAACTTGACGTGAACAAATCAAAGGACTTGCCTGGCACTCTCAACGCAGCCTAGTTATATTCGTGATAAAGATGTCAGTAGTATGGCTACCTTGTCAAGTCCGGCTAGTGTTTTTTTTTTTTCCTTTTTTTTTCCGGATGTTATCGTTTTTGATGATCTGATCTGTCCAGGATGTGACGTTTATTTCCTGTAAGAATTTGACAGCCCTGAAAAGGCTGTGTCTGATTGGCTCAGTTATAATAATAATCATCAAAAAAAAAAAAAAAAAATCACTAAAAAAACTTGCTGACCTTTCTTCAGCCTTTCAACTTCCTTTCTATTTGACCTACCTTTCGTGGTTTAGTCTCTTTATATGTCACTATGGGGGTCGGCAGACGCATCTCAGTCGCAAAGTTAAATGACTGGTAATTTCAACCAACACTCTCAGAGACGCATCCATTAAGTGGATGAAACTCAACTGTCTGGTCCCAGTCGTCGCCCAGTCAAGCCCGCTGCAAACTCAACTCTGGGCTGGAGCCAGATGGGCCAGAAAAAAATCCCAAAAATAAATGGCTCTGAGTGAAATCGCACCTACGACCTCCCAGCCGCCTGTCGGCGACGCTAACCACATCCCCACGGCGGATGGTGAAATCACCCTGTCTTGCCGAGGGCTCAGAAGGATACAGCGAGGTAGATTCAGGACCAGAAGACTTTACGTATCCAGAAGATTTGCTGTAACCTCGTAAGCTGATGACAAACCAGAGTCCACGGGACTCGAATAGAAGAAAGAGAATTGTCCACCTGTGTGGGAGACGAAGATAGTAAGGCGCGTCACATCTACTGGGGTCTCTAAACAGGGAGCTGTCATCCCACGAGGGTGTCTGCGGCGACAGAAGCAACGGAAGACCTGTGGGACAGGCCGATAGGGACCCTTTCAGTGAAGGACGAATGCAGCGAAGGAGTGAATCAAGGAAGACAGCTACTCTGCCAGTATCTGCCAGCTGGGATCGGGCCAAATCGTGAAGACTAAGGGAACAATGTAATGTTTTCGTAAAAGGAGGATGAACAACAGGCCCAGAACTGGCTTCATTTTTCTTGTATCAGCTACACTTTGATGTTGTTATCAATGTTGCTTCATTGCTTTCATATTGAAAGAGATCCTTTTCTTTGACTATTTCCCCCATCCCACCCACCCCACCCCCTGCACTCCCTTTTTTTGCTAAGCTGAAGACAAGGACATGGTCATCACCATGATGCGAGAGTCCATATGCGCTCATGTATGACGTGAACGTTGGTTATAGAGTTCAATGTCTATGACTGTCAATGTTATCTTGTGGTACCGATATTTGCAGCAGGAGATGAGGTTTTCGGTGTACTAATAAGTATTTTATTTATTGCTTCTCATAGCGAGGTTCTCTGTGGATGGATTCTTTATTGATCCCACAAATTTAATCAATCCCTTACATTTCCGCATAGTTTTAATAACGACTCTCCAACTCATCTTTTTTTTTCCTTCTAAAAAGGTCCGAGTCGTTTTAAGTGAACGGGATTTTAGATGCAGGTACGCACTGATGAGCACTTGCTTTTCTTTTTTTAAATTAGCGTCAGTCTTTCTAGTCGCAAAGTGACACACTTACATGTGCTGCCAATCTTTGAATTTTATTTAAGTCTGTATTAGACACTTTGCTTTTCAAGTTCTTCTTCTTCTTTCATAGCTGCCCCCCATCTTTCATGGATTTAAGATCAAAGTTGTGTGTTAGTTTTTCAGTTGACATCCTATTTCTATGCTGGTGCAATTCCAAGCGCAGGTATTGAAGTAGCCTACTTTTTGGATAGTTTTAACAACAACAACAAACAACAATGATAATATCAATAATAATAACAACAACAACAATAAAGGCGATGATGGTAAATATATAAAAATGATGATGATAATAATAATGATAATGATAACTATAACAATGATTATGATAATGATGATAATTTGGACGGTTTTAAACATCTGTCGTTCTGTCACCTGGGGCCTGACTGTATTTTTTTCGTATGTTTTTGGCTTCTGTGACTGGTGTATTTCTTGCCGTAAGAGAATGGTGTTCACCCTGATGGTGTCAGGAATCAGGGCAGGGCGTGTGAAGTCGGTCAGCATGGTGCAGCGCTACAGTGCCAGACTATGGGACAGGACACGGAGAGTGACCATCATTTAATGTACCACAGGATGTTAATAATCATAATAATAATGAACACTTATATATGTTACTTTTTATGGCGAAAGGATAAACAAAACAAAACAACGATGGTACATTACTGAAAGAGATCTTTTCTGACCTCTATCCCTAAAAGAAACATGTGTAAATTGTATTGAATATTAAGTGAGTTTTCAACAGGACAATAGAAAAAAAGTACCATAGACAAGATTTTTAAACGTCGCCGGTGCTTTCAGCTCTCTCGTTTTTTTCTTACATACGTCGTTGTCGGGGACCTGATATGCCGATGGCTGTCAACTTGCTTGTAACCAGTGCCTGAAAAGACCATACCTCCCCCCCCCCCCCCCCCCCCCCCCCCCCCCCCCCCCCCCCCCTCCCCACCTTTCTGACCCAATAGCCATTCCTCCAGCTAGTGTGGCCGGAAAGCTGGGGCACTGGTGGAGTCTGACCGCTGTAAAGGAGAGGGAGAAGACGGGATGTCGACAATTATTGTGGGAACTACTCATGCTTCAGCCCTCCCTCCCCCCCCCCCCCCCCCCTGCACCCCCCCCCCCCCCCCCCCCCCCTTTACTTCCTCACATTCATTTTTTTTCCTTTTGTCTTTTTTTTTTTTTGATGAGCGGGGGAACCCTAAGAGAGTTTGGCTAATGTCTTGCCCGCCAACTCCCCCCCTCCCCCCCCCCCCCCCCCCCCCCCCCCAATAAAGAAGGAAAAAAAAAAAGTCGTAGTTTTGGATGATATATCCGGGCCAAACCCCTACGAGATTTTACGTGAATCTCACTCACTAATAAATCTGGCGTCAACAGCATACGCGAAGAAGAAAATAGGCTACTCCATAACCGGGGGATACATGCAAAAATCACATGAGCATGTAAAGAATGAACAGAAATTCGAGTGTGATTAATGTTTTATGAGTAATTTAAAGTTCAGACTGGTCGTCCGAGCAACATGTTTGGCACATTGGACGCAGTAGAATTGTTTGTTTTGACATAAAAAAAGAACTTTTTGTTGTTCTCCAACATCCTATTTTTTCCCACTTTTTTCCTTTCTTCTTTTCCACCCACAATTTTGTGGGTCCTCATTCTCCTAGTTTGTTTTTTTCTTTCTTTTTTTTTCTTCTCACTCTGTTCTTTTCTGCTTCACCGACTCTCACTTCCCCTTCTGGTATGTGCGTTCTTTTCATGATAGATTCTCTTTCGGACTGTAATATTTTGGCATTTGATAGAGAGCGTGAAATAGAACGATTACTACTACTTTTGCTGCTGTTGTTGCATCTTGTTGTTCTTCAGTTTTAGTGCAGGTTGCTGTTAGCGAATTTCTGAATTAAGATACGTAACTAACGTTTTATGTATCTCAAAGAAAATATTTGTTTGTTTGTTAGATGGGTGGTTTGACGTTTAATAATCCATACACTGATGTTTGCGTATTTTGTTTATAATAAAGTCCCAAGTTTATGTTGCAAACAGACCAGATAGAGAAACCAGAAAATTAATGGCAGTATTTCATTTTTTATAACGGCGTTCCTTACAGCGCAAAATGGATTGTTTTATTGTAATCTTGACGGAGCAACTTTACGACCAAGACGTTCCATCAGGGTATCAGAAGACAAGGGTTTGGAGTGGTAACAGACTACGTTAAGGAGTCTTGGACTGAGGGGTCAAACCCCTGACTAATCGTTTCCGCTTGGCGGCATTTCTTCTTAATGACAGGACAGGAAGTGATGAACACACCTCGTTACGTAAAACCGTGCATATTAATAATTGTTGACCCTACCACGAGGCGTGCACTCCACGGTGACAGAAAGTGGTCACAGGCTTACTGAGGGGGGAAATACGCGCCACACACATCACGGTGCACCAACAGCGTTGGTCCCAAAGCAAAACTGATTTAATTGATACTTGACATTGAGTGGACGGAACTTGAAGTACGTGCCAATACAAAGTCAGAGCACATTGGTATTGTGATAGGCCTGATGAACAGCGGGAGCTGTAATATTGGCGCTGACTAACGCTTCGGGAATGGAGACCCATGAATCTTATCATGATCAGCTGACGTCGACAAAATGATGACGAAGAAGAGTTAAATAACAAGTTTGAACATTTGAAGTGTGGAGACTAGAAAACGTGACTCTTGGTTGAATACTGTCTTGTATTTTCTACTTCAGCTTAAACATTATGCGCAGTTGCCAACGCTCTGGCCATGTAGCTGGTAGGGGTACTCTGTTGCAGCCTTCTTTCTGGTGATGACCGGGAAGGATGGTGCATTTACCACGGGATGGAATGCCATGTCTCTCCCCAGTTCTCTTCCCAGTGGTATAGTGAACTGGACCAGAAATGTTCAAATGACAGGAGGGACACAAGTGATAAGAGTAAATGATGTTCGGTCTTCCGGAATCCCCAAGTCTTTAGTGGGGTTGCGGGCAAGGCAGTATGCATAGTCCTTTACTTTTGACGATTTCATGAAACCCCCACCGCCCTCCCTCGAACTGTATAAAAAGTACATGCAAAATCTGTGCAGACAACACAAACATGTATAGCGATGCTCAAGATTGCTATAAACTGTAAACTGATTTATGTAAACTGCAGATAAATGGAATCTGAATTTTAATGTATTAATACTTAAAGTTTTTCCTACTGGCAAAGCTCATATCCTGTCACTTCTGTTAAAGGTGAATACTGGTGTTTCTCTGGGTCCAGCTGACACCTTCTTGTATATATCTCCATGAATCAGATAACGCAACAAAATGAGAAGGACCTACGTTGTCTTTTGGTTGATGGTTATCATTTAACACTCACATCTACAACGCAATTAATAAAGCAAATCAAATATCTTGACTTACAAAATGAACATTATCATATCTTGGTTTGTATTTTTCAAAATACACAAAGCACTTGTTAGACCCTCACGTGAAAAGTGATGACATTCTTACCTGAAAAGGGTTAATGAAAGAGCTATGAGACATTGCCTAGGATACCACGCTTATGATGGTTGGGCTTGGGGCACCCCTCATAGGGTTGGCCGTAGGCTGTGTGGACCATAGAAGAGACTCGTGCAGCGCTCCAGCGACTTTCATCCTGCTCCCTCTTCGAAGCGGCTTCACGCAGCCCAGGACCATTGCCACCCGAGCATGAGAAAAGGCCGCCTGGTGGCCCTGAAGACAGGCTTTTGGAGGGGGGAAAGAAGCAAAGTGAACCGACGCCATCGTCGGCCGACCAGCATCTGAAAGTGAACGTAAAGTTCATAAAGAACCAGAGCTGAGAGAGAGCGACAGACGACGGCCCCCCACTATTGCTAACGACAACAATTGACACAAACTATGCAGATTTTAGTCTGCAAGTATATCTAGTCCTTAAAGGCCTCCGGCTAATAGGGTATTGATTTCCTATTGACGCTGACAGATCTATCACGCTAAGGCCGTATACTTGCATGATCTGCCTACGAGGTGGTATATAGCAGTGGACACCAAGGGAGAGGTGGCAGTTCTCCTGATGTGAGAAGTCAGTGTCAGGCGGCGAAGCGAACCTTCCAGCCGTATGGGTGACGGCGAATCTAGCCTGTGTTGCCGTAGGACGGCTTCTGGAGATGTAGGGCGATCGGTGATGGTGTGCTGCCTGACTACGATTACCGTGGCCTGGGATAGGGGCTACCATGCTTTGAGGGTCAGGCATTGGGACGCCCCTCTCGGGTTTGGGCTAAAAAATTGCCCGCTCGGTCGTAGTCTGCATAGACCGTAGAAGGACTCATGCAGCGCTCCAGAGACTTTCGTCCTGCACCCTCTTTGAAGCGGACTCACGCGGCACAGAACCATGGTACCCGTGCATGAAGGAGGCCGCCTGGTGGCCCTGAAGACAGGCCTTTTGATGGGCAAATAGGCAAAGTAAACCGACGCCCATCGTCGGCTGACCAACATCAGAAAGTGAACTTACGTTCACAAGGATACAGAGCTGAGAGAGAGAGAGAGCAACAGACGACGGCTCCCACACGGAACCAGACACACTATTGCCACAAAAACAATACTACTACAAGTATGTAGACATCAGTCTGCAAGTAGGCCTGTATCTTGTCCTTAAGTGCCTCTAGACGTTAAACTCACCCATCGACGGATCTGTCTCCAATTCAGGCACAGTATGGGTCAAGGATTGTTCTGTGCGATGTATATGTTTTGGTAATGGCTGACAAAAGCCAGGTGCAGCTTTGAGTGTAATAGAGAATATAGACTCTTTTGGGCTTAAATTGTAACCGTGGACTCGAGCCTACTTCTTCACTGCTTTTCCAGACAAAGGGAAACCACCCTCGATCACCTAATGTGAGAGACAAAATCTACTCGGGTCATCTGCATTACACAAACTTGACGGGGGTAAAAGCAGAGTCAGTTGTCTTTCTGCCATGGCCACTGTATTGAAGGTTGGTGAATGTTGAACTGGAGGTAGACTAAATATATATCCTTCAATACATTGTCTACAATTTATCAGTCGATGGTTTGCTGCTTTCTAATTGCCGCTTTGATTAGAGAGGTGTTCATATGTGTGATCACGATGATTGTGTAATTTTAAACTTGTTTTCAAGACATCCATCAAATAGCTGGATTTTCAATCTCTCTTTTTTATCTAATTTTCAGCCCACATTGTATAAACTATAATTTGCGGTTCTTTCCATCCAAATCATTCTTCTTTTTCTTCAAGGGAAGCGACCGCAATCAACCAGTTGGTTATTCTGTCACAGTGGAGAAGTTCGGAAACACACACAACACACACACACACACACACACACACAAGCCTATATTGTGAGTCTGGAGGCCCTTGACACAAAGGTGTCGATGGCTGTGGCCTCCACGACTCTCTGGGGCAGGTATTTTAGCACGAAGACAGGAATAATTTCTAGTTAATTCCCCACTTCCAACTTTTGAACTACCAGCGTATTCAGTTTCAAATCCATAATACAAAATAATATTATGTTTAGTCTACGCAGCCAAATCATAAACAACAATGAAAGTATGTCAGTGTTGAATACTTCATTGATAACAGTGGATTGAAAACTTAATTCTTGCTGTCATAAAAATTGGGGGGGGGGGGGGGGGGGGGGGGGGGGGGGGGGGGGGGGAGAGAGATTTTATATTTTATTTCATTATTTTATTTCATTATTTCTTTCAGAGTTTGCTTCAGACATGCAGGACTGGGATGCTTCATCCACGTCAGATACACTGTCTTGCAGACATCTTCAGCCAATGATACCGATCGTCATAGAACAGACAGGCAGAGGAGAGCGAGCTTACGACATTTACTCACGATTTGCTCAAGGAAAGAATTATCTGTGTAATGGGACCGGTACGTGAAAATGAAATCATGAGCAATATTACTGTTCTGTTCTTATTTGTGTGCTAGGATTCAAACCAGTTTTGTACAGTTTATGCATGCTGCAGGGATAACAGACAACAATTATTTGTCAAAGTATGCATTGCCAAGAGACATAACATTATCTTTTTACAAAGTTACATGACTGGTACATCTGGGTGTTAATGAGAAATGATAAGGTAATATCTTTTTTTGTTTAAAGGAAGAAAATAAAATGCGAGTAAGAGTTATGGAACAAGCAACATGACTTTCTGATTTACTTTGATGCAACTGATTGCAATAAAATGTTATCAAGTAGGTGAATCGCTCATGAGCCTGGTCATGATTTCTTGACTGTGTGGAAGTTAGCGTTGACTAATATCTTAAAACTGGGGCTTCTTGAATTTGATAGCGTTTTCACCTGGTCATGTTGAGCAGCCATCCTATGTGGATTCATTGGGCTGCATGGAGTGAGGGTTTGTCACTTAGTTCCACACTTCCAACTCCTTTGTCCTTGGCTGGGAAGAAGGTAGTAGTCATATGATCACAGATAGATCCTCAGTCCTGAGACTTGTGTGCTGCAGGCTGTGCTGTGTAGCTGAAATGACTGTCTGTGATGACACATTGCTGTGCTCAGCTTCAGGTGCCTTTTTCGGAAAAAAAAACTTCTGTTGCAGTGATCTTGTGGCTCCAACATCATGAGAGCATGTTAAAAATGTGTTACTGAAAAATAGTTGCTTTTGTCCAGTTCTTACCAAGTACAGATGAATGAATTCTACATCTCTGCTTTTAGAGAGAAAGGCTCTTGGCATATTTGTCATGAGAAGAAACAGCACAGACTTCAGCCACAGTGTCATCATTAGGTTTCAGAGACTTCAGTCCCTGAAATGTGGCTTCATCAGCATGACACATTTTGATGCAGATCTTGACATTCATTTTCAAATCAGCTTCCTGCAGCAGTCATTTCTATTGGAGCTGTTTTAAATGCTGAAAACTGTGTCCTGTTTGAGGAATGTGTCTTTCTAGCAATCACAGGAATCACAGGCAGAAGCAAAGAGAGTACATATATTGTAAAGTAGCAGGACGATCTTTCACAAAGTCATCAGTTTCTGATGTTGTTGGTTGAACACGTATCTTCGATATGTTTCAATGTTATCATCAACAGAGTGATCTTGCAACTGTATTCTTATTAGACAGTAAACCCATTTTGACCCAGTGTGTGTAGAAACAAGGCTTCACTAGAAATATGTATAGTTTGATAACTAGCATTTAGGATATTTTTGCTTGAGATATAGAAGGAGGAAGATACACAGAAACAGAGACACAAAGAGAGATTCAAACACAGACAGTGAGTGATGGCAACAGAAGACAGATAAAAAAAAAGTGAGTGAGAGTGTGTTAGAGACTTGGAGAGAGACATAAAAATTGATCAAAGAAAGATACAGACAGAGGAGATAACTCTTGTAAAAACTTATAACAATAAGTATTAAATTCTCTGTGGAAAAAAAAAAAAAACAACTCAAGCAGAGTTCTGTTAGTGATACAACACTAACAGAATTCTGCACACGTTTCTTTTTCATGGAGAGCAAACACTGATGCACTGATTTTATTTCATTTACTTGTTGTTTTTATAAGTTTGTATGCTTATTCATATGCAGTTTTGAACAATACCTGTTCCTGCATCCAGATCACTGATGAGCTGTCCAGTCTGGTTGTGGCCCAGCTACTTTTTCTGCAGTCAGAAAGCAGCAAGAAGGCCATCCACATGTACATCAACAGTCCAGGTGAGAGTCATCCACATGTACATCAACAGTCCAGGTGAGAGTCATCCACATGTACATCAACAGTCCAGGTGAGAGTCATCCACATGTACATCAACAGTCCAGGTGAGAGTCATCCACACGTACATCAACAGTCCAGGTGAGAGTCATCCACACGTACACATCAATAGTTCAGGTAAAGTCATCCACATGTACATCAAAAGTTCAAGTAAAGTCATCCACATGTACATCAACAGTCCAGGTCAGAGTTATCTATGTGTTCATCAACAATCCAGGTGAGAATTGTCTCCATGAACACCAGCATGATTATTAACATCCATGTCCACTTGGACATCAACAATTAGAAAGAGAAGAAATGGTAGTAACTGATGTAGAAGGGGGGTGGGGGTGGGGCTGACATCTTTTTTGAATAGGAGTTAGTGAACTTTAGAGCTATATGCACTTTCTCAACAACTGTCCACAGGCAGGAGAGATGCGATGTGACGAATACAAGTTAGAGCAGTGTATTACATGTAGGTACAATAATATGAACCTCTGTAAAGAGGTATTAGATTCACTTAAACAGAAACATACAAGCACTGTTGAAAATTTACAGTTTCTATTTCATTTTATGCCCTTTTCCTTCACATACACACATGCAAATAAACAATCTGACAAAAAAAAAAAAAAAACCTTAACAGAAATCAGTGAAACATTAGTCCTTCCAGAGCTAAATCTTGACACAGCAATGTTAAGGAGTACAGGTATATCACATACAGCAATGCTTTTTGGTGAGATGGTTATTGTTGTTTACAAATGAGGTCACCATTGTCCAACAGGTAATTAGAGGTTCATGCATTGAATTTCAAACTGAGCATAGAAAGATATTAAAGAGGTGAGTCCATAATCCCAGCCTGCAGCTGATGCTTCCTTGCCCAGTTGTTCAGGAGTTTCTTCCCCTTCAGAGCACCAGTGGCACCAACAGTCCCCAACTGTGGTTGGTGGGATGGACACCAAGGTGGAAGATCTGTTGACATATGGTCATACTTCTTCAGAATACCCCCACCTCCACCCTCTTACACCCCACCCCCCAAAAAAAAAAAAAAAAAAAAAAAAAACAAAAAAACAAACAAAAAAAAAAAAAGAAAAAAAGCAGACTGCCAGCCTTGGAAAAGTCTTAAGGTGGCCACTCTCCAAAACACACCACTAATTGAATTAAGTTGTGAACAGGTCCATCAAGCAAACTTACCTCCCTTTGCCCAGCTAGACTATTCCCCAGAACTACACTGTTTTCAACTTACTGTAGCACCATGAGATACAAAACTTTTCAACTTACTGTAGCACCATGAGATACAAAACTATCTTCATACAATAATGCAGTTTTACTGATTTCATGACAGCAGAAAAACATGATAGTTTCCATAGCACGAGGGCACCAATATAAATAACTGCAAATAGAACCATTATGTACCAGTCATTTTAATCACAATCTCAGCATCTCAACCATTTTTGGGCGGAGCTTCAGCAAGAAATTTTTTCAAATTTGTTTAGATTTCTGCCTGCATTCGTCTCATGTTGCAGCTAGATTTAACTAAAAGAATAAAGTGTCAGACAAATAACTCTGTCAGCGGGCCACACTTCTGCCTGAAATACATAGCACTTCTCCCACAGAAGGCTCAAGATGATTCCTCCTTGAACAGAAGACTTTTTCCTACTAAAAAAAGACATGTCAGAAGAAGAGTCTGTTTTCAAGTGTTGTCTGCTCAACACCAGTGAAAAAAAAAAGAAGTGGAAGGTAAACAGACTTGTAGCCTGTTTTCAAATTCTGTCAATAGGTTAGTCCACTCAATGCTTTATTGCCCATGTTGATATAAATTTCACATGCAGTTGATCAGTAGTCATTTCAAGCTAAGCTGAAAATGGTAAGCACCTGACCTGCTGATGAAAAGGGCAACATCGGGGAGAAAATAGGTCACAGCAACAGCCCAGAATGTGACTTGCAGTTTGACGGAAAGAGATTGATCTTATGTTGTCTTCTAGAGATGGACGATGATGAACAGACATCTTATTGCTGCTCTAACAAAAATTTTGGCTAATGGCTGGCATGAGTTTGACAGGGTAAGTTTAGTTATCCAAACAGGGAATAGAGAAAAACTCCCCATGTTTATGCCGATTAATGATAATGAAGATAATGCTATGGAGTTGTTCTGTCCTGGTCCAAAATAACGTAACAGGGCAGTATTCTGAGACTTTTCTTTTTTAAACAATAAACAAGTACGGTAACTCTTGCTCCCACAAGAAAACATATTCAGTTCTCCAGAGGAATGCTGCTTGTGACACCAAATCATCTAGCAGACATCACAGCACAGAGCAAACAGAACAAACAAGGAACATCCCCCTTTAAAATTTTTTATTATTATTATATATCACAGTGTCAGCCAGGCCTGAGAGAAACAGAAACCGGCCGTGTTGGTCAGGCAACTTGTGCTAAGCTCTCAGACACGAATCCAGTGAGTGGATGAAACTCAAGTGCGTGGTTCCAGTCTTCCTGTTTGAGTCCATAGCATGCACGACCGTGGGTAGGAGCCAGTCAGGGTTGTGAAAAATCCCACCATTAAAATGGCTGTGACTGGAATCTAACCCATGACCTCCCAGCCTGCAAATCTGCTATGCTAATAACAGGAATACTGTTACTGCTTTTTTTTTTATTTGTTTGTTTGTTTCTGTATGAGAAGTAGTTATCCACTGGCTGGGGGTTTTCAGGTGGTTCAGTGACGGCAGGTCTGGGAATCTACGACACCATGCAGTATGTCCAGCCTCCGATCAACACGTGGTGTGTGGGCCAGGCCTGCAGCATGGCCTCGCTGCTGCTGTGTGCTGGACAGAAAGGAGCTCGCTACTCACTGCCCAACTCACGCGTTATGATCCACCAGCCCTCCGGACAGGCCGCGGTAGGTGTTCCTGCTGTTTGAGCACTGAGCGAAATAAAGTAAAGGGTTTTTGAAGGAAGATGCAGAAGTTTAGGGATAAAAATGTCTTGGGTTTGACAATAGATAGAGGATGATATATCAGTACTGTTATTTCCTTCCATGTGAAAAGGAAAAAAAATTGTAGATTGAAAAAGATTTGTTTTAAACTTTCCAATTTCTTAAGAACAAAGGGGGGATTTGTTATATATTCCTGAGAAGATGGACAGTAAAGAGATTTAGAAAAAAAAACACTTTTGTTTTGTTTATTTGTACATCTTACACAATTGTACAATTGACATCATGTTGGAACTTCTCATCTTATAATGGCCAACTCATCGAGATCCTGGAGATTTGCAGTAAAAACTGTATCCCCACCTAGTAGAAACGTTGTACTAATCATTTAACCTTTATGGTATATTGGCAGGTCTTCGTTTTAAACAGAATTTTGCTCATTTTCCTCTTGTGACACATTATAACATGCTTGTGTTTGTGTAGTAATCTCATACCATACCTTGGTAGGTCTTTGCAGTAGACTGGCTTTACATAGTTTTCTCTGGTTATGGTAGCAGTCCTTTCCCTTGAACTGACAGCATGCTTAACTCTGGGTAGGAGCCAGTTAGGGCAAAAAGAAAACAATCAAAAAAAGTCCACAAATGAATGATCTGATGGGAGTTGAACCCGTTATCTTCAGTGCTAGTGACAGATGTTTCAGTTGATGTTGGTGAACAGAATGATTGTATGTGGAAGAGAATGAGTGAGAAGGGGCCAGGTAGACAAACATGGCACACACAGTGCAACAGGTGAAGAGCCAGGATGCAGCAGCAGTGGCAGCATTAACTGGCATCATTCATACTACCAGACAACACACAACCAACAGATTTTAACATTAACGTTTTTGCACATTATACCATGATAATCAGTGATTAGCTTGTAAAAATTTTTTTTTTTTTTTTTTTTTTTTGTATTTTGAATTTATACAGTCAAAACTATGCTAGTTAAGTGGGTGATACTTTGGCAAGATATGCGACATTTATTGAATTGCCTTGAACTAGGAGTTGCTGGACAAGTTTGGGTAAAAATGTAGTTTACTATTTTCCGACTGGCAAATGTGAATGTGGCATATTACATAGTGGTTGTTCACTAGAAGCATGATCATGATTTCACCTTTGTTGTTTAACAAGAGCACAGGACAGCCGTATGCAAAATGCAAGTAGGGGACACAGATTGACATGCGAAACAAAGTATAACATCAGAATGACAGATCTGTGAAGTATGATTGCTCTGAATGACAAATTCCAACTGAACAGGTGTGTGTATAACCATGTTTTCCTTGAAATTGAGCCTGAAAGAAGACTATTAGTGGGGAGGGGTATTCTGTGAGAGGTTTAAAGGCAAAGTTGTCCGTGTGGCATGGGCCCTGAGAGGACACGGGGTGGGTGACTGGACTACATTTATGATGCATTAGAGCCTCAACTGTTTATCTTGAAAAAATGTGTTTTGACTTTTTCATATTTTTAGGTGTATTAATACAGTCTGTTTAACATGCTGAAACATGGTTATGAAACATTTATTAGTTTTTGGTTGACAACAAAGAAACAGTTGTTACCCTGTCCACATCCAACCAGATTCTGCATGCCAGAAATGAACAGCTAGCAGTCACAGACTGTGGTCTGAAATGTTCCATACAGTGGAACAGTTTGTCCGTGCCACAGGTGGCTAGAGCCATAGGAGACAGTTGTATTCCAAACTATTACCGCAAACTGATAAGAATGTTCCAGGCCACAAGTCACTATCCCTTAGCTGATCACTTGTGGCCTGAGCATTTCAGCTGTGAAGGTCTTACTGTTGTGTGCCACAACTATCTAAGTCTTGTTAATTAGTTGTGCTTCAAAATTCTGGGAAGAAGAAAGCCTTTCTTTTCAGACCAAGAGTGTTCACTTCTTAAGATTGCATAATTCTGTGGTTTCCATTTGAGTTTTTTACCCCCGTTTGTACAGCTTCAGAACACTATCTAGTGTTTGTTTTTCCCAAGTTTTGGAAGTTCTGCATGCAGAGGTGTAATTTTTGGAGACCTGTGAAATCTTCAAGTGGCCATTTCTCAAAATGGCGTTTTTCAAGATAGACAGTTGCGGCTCTACAGTATCGACCGTGGGACTGAAATCTTTCTTTGACATAATAGAACTGAAACATGCTGTTGACAAAATGGAACTGAAACCTGTCATGGACTAAGTTTGCCTGGTGGGTGGGTAGTATGTAAAAGGTTTGATGGGAATATGTTTGATTTGCATCAGGGTCAGGCAACTGATATCCAGATCCAAGCCGAAGAAATTGTGAAATTAAAGAAACAAATCAACGAGATCTATGTGAAACATACGTGCCAGTCTCTGGACGTCATTGGTGAGTGCTCTTCTTACTGTGTTCTCTCTTCACAGATATCCACATTATGTGAACATGCATTAAACAAGTGATCAGGTTATGTCAGTCTGAAACATTTAGAGACTGACTGTACTGAGAATGGTTCTCCTTGACCGAGAATGGTACTTCACAAAACAATATTGACACATTTATTAACTGGTTTTATTGAGATGGTATTTCACAAAACACAACAAAACTGAGACATTTAGGTACTGACTTTAGTGAGAATGGTATTTCATAAAACACAGCAACACTGAAAGATATAGAAACTGTGTTTACAGAGAAAGGTATACAAAACACAACACCGAAAGATTTAGAAACTGTCTTTACTGAGAAAGATACTTTGCAAACACAACAACATTTAAAGATTGAGAGAGACAGTCATTACTGAGAAAGTATGCAAAACACAACAATACCGAAAGTAAGATTGAGAGGTGTGTTTACTGAGAAAAGTATGCAAAACACAACAACACTGCTCATGGTAAGATTATATTTAAACATAATGAACAAATTTAGATTAAAAAAAAATTCCACCATACCCATAACCTGATGTAGGGTCAAGGCCATAGTTTCCCATCCTTTGTTGGTGGTGGGCTCTGTAGTAGAACTGTTCACGTTGCCCACACTTAGAGATTTTGGAATGTGGTGCAAGTCTGGAGGTGGCCTTTCTGTGTCTGTCCTGAATTCAGGGACACCCATTTCTTGAATGCAGAGCTCAAATTTGTGTTGCTGCAGTCTTTGTTTATAGTGCTGCTGCTGATATACACTTTCTGAGTATTTTGTTCGTTTGAGCTCTTTTTTTTTTTTTCATTTTCAAAGCATGTGTTAAATTTACTGTTTGAAATACCAAATTATGCATTTGGTCACCCTTTCAAAGTGCAGGGAATTTGTTTAGTTTTCAAAGACAGGAGTGAGGTTTCGGGCACCAAAACTCAGCGTATCCACTTTCACAATTTTTGTCAGTTCTTTGCTGATCTTGAAATTTGCCTGCGCAAATCCATCATTCCAGCTGTGAAGCAAGCCAGGTTTGTGGGAATTTTCTTTGATCAAAAACTGAACTTCAGAAGTCACATCCAGTTCTGGAAAACTTCATGTCAGAGAGCAATGAGCAATCTGACAGTTGTGGCACAGACGGATTGGGTCGCTGGCGAAAAAACTCTTCTCCAACTTTACAGGGCTCTGATCTGCTCCTAACTGGACTACATTTGTGTGGTGTATGGTTCTGCCCCATCTTCCAGCTTCAAGGGCTTCGACTGACTGGTTCCATTCTGCACTACCCCTGTACAGTCTGTATGTCAAGGCAGGAGAACCATCCCTCTCTAGCCATCATCTGGAACTTGCCTTGAACTACTGTTTGAATTTCTTTCCTGAACCTCCAAACCCTGCTTACGACTGCATCTTTGACCCAAACTTCCAAAGAAATTTGATGACCACCCCACTTCCATTCCACCTTCGAGGACTGTATTTTTCCACAATTTTGACACCACAATTCTTGTTGTTAATGACATCACTTTCCTCTCTTTGGGATCCCTAGGATACCACTAGCTCCTTGGTTGTAATTTTGTGCCAGATTATGTCCTTAATTTCCTATGAAACATTTTTACCCATGGCTTCAATTTGAAGAGAGTTCTAAACACATTCTCACCGATGCTCCATCAACACCTGACAGCCTTTGTCCTGGCTCTTGAAGTGGTCTCTAAATCAAAACATGAAGATTTCTTCATTCTGCCAGACTCATTTTCTGCTTTGGGGCCATTGCTGGCTGTGACCCAGCATCCTCAGCTTCTGAAATTGTGTAAACTGTACACCTCTCTTATATCTGATAGATACAACATGGTTATTGCTTGGGTTCCTGGTCATGTGGGCATTTGAGGCAGCAAGGTGGTCGACTAACCTGCCAAGAATGCCATGAAGAAAGAGTTGAAAAGATTGTCTCTCACACTGATCTGAAGCCCAGGCTTAGGTGTATGTCAAAGACCTCTGGCGAGAATGGAACTTGCAGACGGATAACAAACTCTTCCAGATCCATCCAAATCTTAAAGAGCTTTTACCATGTTCGAGGGGCAGCTGTAAAGAGAAAATAGCGTTGTGCCTTTTGCATACAGGCCATTTTTATGTCCATTGTTGTCTTTTAAAAGGTGAAGAAGAATTCTGTAGTACATTCCATGTCATGCACCACTCACAATGAAACATGTTCTTACAGTGTTGGGATGTGCATGATGTCAGACGACACTTTACAGACAAGACTTTTAAAGCAGACTCCATGAAACCACCAGATGTGATTTTTTAATTTCTGAAAGAGATCAGTATTTTTCATCTGATTCAAGATTTTATGGATGAAATTTTTTAATGAAATTTCTGTTGTGTTTTAATAAATTGTGTGTGTGTGTGTGTGTGTGTGTGTGTGTGTGTGTCAATGAGATGACTTGAAAGTTGACTCCGATGCAGTGACAGCCCTAATATGGCTTTTTGTAGTTGGCGCAGCTATAAGCAATATTATCTCTCTTTCTTGCTCTCTCAGGAGTTCTGTATAAAAGAAGGTCCTGTCAACATTTTCATGAGAGATCCAGCTGTCACAAGCAGCACTGGACTAAAAAATAGTCACATTAGCTGGAGTTTAAATGCATTCAACAATTTCATTGGACATATAGTTACCTTTGCATGCTTCTTCAGTTTTTGTGTGCTTCTAAAAGAAAATCAATGTCTCTTGTGTGCAAACAAAGCCCCACCCCACCCCGCCCCGGAAAAAGTGAATGAGTTGTCATAAAGGGATTTCAGATCTGCGGAAAATGGTCTCAGAGACACAGTGTATTGAACATTCAACAGGATTTGGATAGCTCAGTACAACCATGGTTATTTTTTTTCATCATTGGGTCAGACAGATGAATGATGTTTGGCAACTGTTGTGCAGAGAGTCGAGGGAGCAGAGAGTTCCATGGTCATGTGGGCATTTGAGGCAGCAAGATGGTCGACTCAACCTGCCAAATGAGAAATGTGAGAAAGTAAGCAAATAAACAGGAAAATGACGGATATCAGACAGATGAATGATGTTTGGCAACTGTTGTGCAGAGAGTTCGATGAGAAACCGCTTCATGTCGCCTCGTGAGCCAAGCAGTTTGGACTGATCGACAATGTCTTGGAGCATCCTCCCACCTTGGAAGAAGAAGCCACCAGTAAATAGTCTTTCTCTTCCCTAACAACTGATGTATGTACCTGGATGATACTTTTGTGTAATAATAAATCATTTGCGGTTTCACCAAATAGAACAACAATAGAAGATGATATATTTGAAACATTGCATCTGAAGGGCAAGGGTGAACAGAAACTTGATCAATAATTATTTGATTAATGCACATATGAAAGAGGTCATAAATAAGTACTTTGACTAAGTTTATAGTATTTCAGTGGATTTCACCGCAGGACTGTTTCTAAAGGGCTGCTTTATTTTCACATGCAAGTTTTGCAGTCGACCGATTCATAGGAAATTATCAAACTTACCTTGACTTGGATATAGACAAGAAAATCACGACATGGGGTCATAGATATGTCAAATGGTCAGAATCTACTCTGATAACGTGACTTGCATGTGTAGCTGTGCACGAGGTTGACTTGCTGTTCCCGAAGTGAAAATGTTTGTGAATCTTGGATGCTTGGGTAATTGTAGTAAAGAGAAACGTTGTGCTGAGCGTGATGTTTGACTATGGTTGGCATGCATCAGTTGTGAAATAAGTAGCACACAACTTAATCAGATTCGTTTACTTAGAAGTTTGTTTCCTCCACTCCATATCTTTTCCCTCCAGTTTTCTCCGACCCCCCTCATTTACACGGGATGACATACATGTGAACAGCTGCATGCCAGCTCACACACACGCACATACACTCACACATATGTAGGCATGCGCATTCACATGGTCACACATACACATACATGCGAACATGATCGTGCGCGCACACACCCACACACACGCGCGAGCACGCACATGCACACACACACACACACAACACAGTGCATTTCTCAGCAAAATGAAAAACTGCTTTAATAAAGCAAAATTGCTGTTGCAAGGACTTAGAAAAAAAACACACTGATAAATAAAAAAAAAAATGTTAATAAAAAAAACACACTGATAAATAAAAAAAAAATGTTAATGACTTAATCATTCACAGTCCCTACCACAAATAGGCATGAACACAACGTATTCACTATGTTGATTGCTGTGTTTGCATCCCTGAATGACCGGGTTTGAACCAAGCAAAAAACAAACAATACACCATAACAGTAACATGTGAATGTAGCAAACTGGCAATGAAGACTTTCTTTCCCGACTACAACATGAAGTCCCAGTCAACAGAAGTGCAGTTTAAGGTACCAGTGATTTTGTCACAGTGTTCTGTTCCATGTAAAGCTAGAGTCGTACTAGCATTTGGGGGGAAAATGTTTGTGGTTCAGAAGTATAAAACTGTCATCAACATTATATTGAGAGCTCAAATGTTTATGACTAAATTATCACACTTCCTGTGACAAATGAACATAAGGTATTGGGGAAATTACTGTGTATATAACTGAATGTGATGGTGGAAAACGGATCCATTTTTTCCACAAAGGAAGGCAAAGGAAAGGGATGACAGAATGGAAGAAGACGGTAGGATCATGTGAAGCATGAAAAGTACGAATGAACTGTGTGTACTTGGCATGTGTGAGTGCAACATATCTTTTTCAACTTCTTCCCCCACACCTCTGCACTTAGAACATTGAATTTAGATGAGACAATCTCATGTATAAATGTGGTTCTGGCAATGTGTCCAGTGAATCAGAAATCAAAATTTATAAGAACTTTATGCATGCCACATGTATTCATTTCTCTGATTTGTCAATTTAGAAAAAAAAATATGCTGATCTATTGTCCAAACCAGACCAGCTTTCTGGATAGTATGTATGTGTAGGTGGGATTTTTGTTTTTTCTCCAAAGTTTTTAACATTTTCATGTGTATTATTTAAGCTACATAAATTTCCTGGCTATAAGACAATATTTTTCTCAGCTAGCACCCTTGTCGCTGGTAACAGCTTATTTTTGGCTTTTGTTCTCCTCTGTTCTTAGCTGGATCATCTTCTGATCTGGAGCTGATCAGACCAATTGAGAAGCGTTCTATGAAATTTGACTCATTAGTTATTGATTTGTGCATGAGCATTGTGCAAAATGAGCATTGCTAACAATATTTGAATTTTACCCTTCACTTCAGCTCGATCAGCCAGCAAAGCATGATGAAGCAGACATGCCAAAGCTGAGCTGAGCTGCCAAGCCTTTGATATGTAAGTCTGCTGAACCTGATCTGAGTGTACGTAAGTGTGTGTCATGGTTTGCTTTGGTGCATGAACCGACTCAATCAGTTCCTTATTTTCTCATCAATTCAAGGACCAATTCATTTGTTTGGATATTTTCTTGGCTGCCAATCTGTGAAGATCTGCCTGCTTATCCCCCCCTCCCCTTCCCCAGCAGTCTGGAGTAGGACGGTTATTCAACTATCGATGTAGATTCTGTCCCCTGTGAGACCCATCCTTCTTTCGACATGTGTTAGCTGTATAAAGTCACTCACTCACTGGTGTTCTTCATGGCAACTTCCCAGTCAACTTGAGGCTATGTGGTGTTTGCTTCAACTCAGGGCATTTAGTGGAGTTTCGTCAGCGCACAGTAAACTGAATGACCGAACATCCCTACTTAATTCACAGGGATGAAGAATCTGAGCAGCAGATTTTTCTTTGCATTGTCTGTATTGCCATTATACTGTTTTCTTGCCAGTTCACGACAGAATATTCCCCTGAATACACAGGCTTTGCTTTACATTGTGGTGCGCTGTTCTCTATCGATTTTCACTGCTGTTTTCTTGCAAGTAATCAGCCAGTTGCTGTTGATGTGTTGATTTTTCTGAATTATGAGGAAAAAAATTTGCCAAACAAATAGATTTATAGTACGGAAACGATGATCAATATTGACTTCTTCCTAAATGATTTTAAGGAGTAGATTTTGTCTTCATTTCAAAATAATAACAATATCTACTAATTCTGAGAGCCAGTGCATATGTGACATGACATGGGTCTTAATTTCTCCTTCTCATTTGTTTGATATAATTATATGGAATGATTAATCAAGTTTTTGATGTTTTCAGCTGCCTCAATTTTTTTTTTCCTCCAATATTCCTTAAGAATAACTCTGTCCAAAATAACTTACTGAAGACTGTCATGATTGAGGAATATTGTCAAGTTTCCATAATCCATGCAGTACTGATGAGGATCACATGGCTTCTAATGTGAGGTTTTCACTTGTTTCTGTTGATATATTAGCAAGCCACAGACTGGTGCAGATCTGCACAGATGTGGGAAAGAGACATTCCTCACAGACTCGTGATCTGTCAGTTTGGCGGTCATACTCATCTAGGAAAATACAGGCTAAATCTGTATCAACAGTGTTAACACTGGTTTCAAATGTTCTGAAGAAAATATCATATGACTTTGCCAGTCGTGTTTGTTTTTAATATTTTTTGTTGTGTTCAGACCTTCTTGCTGGCAAGTGATTAATTATGAAAATGAATGATAACTCAATTTATGAAAACCGCATGAAGAAAACCTGAAAAGCACAGGCAACAGTATACTTCCACCCTCACCAAGCAAATACAAACAGAAAGGAGCATCCAACTTATTAATAAGGCAGACTGATGTTCTTATGTCAGAAACATGACATGAGTTTACAACAGGAAGCACATAAATCATGTGTAGATATAAACTGGATAGGGAATTGCCAGCATTAGACTGATAAATGCATACTAGTGAAAGAAAAGAGAAAAAAAAAAAGCAGTGGATGTTACTAATAGAGAAGTGCCTGCAATAAAATTCACATCCTCAAGAAACATCATTTCATGCATTTAAAGCACAAAACATTCATGAAACTATGCTAAAGAAAAAAAAAGGTTATTCAGTGATCTCTGTCCCTCCACACAGAATTGTGTGTGTGTGTGTGTGTGTGTGTGTAAACAATTCTCTATGTTGTCGGTCTCTTTTGCCTCCCTTCTTTTTATTCTAGGCGAACATTGCACCAATGTACATCAAAAGAGAAACGAAGGATAAACATGAATTGAGGTGTAGCACAGAGGCTTGAAGCAAACAGTACCTATTACATTGTCCCATGGTCACTACAGCAGGCAGTCTTCAAGACATGGTAAACAGAAACAGTCCAACATAGGGGAAAATTGAGCCACTGTACATGAAGGACTTGACAGAGTGAAAACTTTGTGAAACATGGTGCCGGAAGTTTGTCAGTCTGCATTTTCATGGCTGGGTCGAAATCATGTTGAAGGCACTCCTTTAAACAAGAGTCAATGCAAATGAAAAGTTGAAAGCTATATGCTATGGCTTACTAATGCAGAAACTACTGACTGGAAAGTTCATCTCAGCTTCGTGCATTTTAACATCAAATACTTCCTCCACACTGGATGGTTTCTTTTTGCCCTATGCATTTGCACAGTATATCATATAAACATGATTCTAAAAGTCATTACATCACAAAAAGAGTGGTCTAGTACTAACAAATTCATTAAACTTTTCTCTTCATTGATTAGAAAATATTTATCGATTATGATATATAAACTTAAATACACACTAGTTATATAAAGTAAATCATAGTCAAATATTTTGTTAAAAAAAAAAGTGAAAACTGAAATTCATGTATTTTATAAAAGCAACAAGGAAACAATCTCAAACACCTTTTTCCAGTCTTCAGTACAACAATTAATCACATTTCAATCATAATTTATCAGACTGTTGAAAGGTTATTGTATAAGTAACTCAGGCAATACGTATCTGAATTTATTCACCTGGTGTTTGTTAGCTAAAGCTATCTAATCAACTACACTGCCACAGACCCTGACAGCATGGCCAATTACTGTGCAATAAGCAGCAGAACTCGAAAACCCATCATCATCTCCCTCCTCCTATCCCAGTTTCACCTCCAAAATTTCGGTATGAATTATACATTGACAAAGCGTGCATGGAATCATGCAAAAGGTGAAACTATACAGTAGTGTATCACACAGAAAGTATTCTCAGATTTGTTATATGGCAGAGCCTTCTGTTATGGCTGTGTGAAGAGAGAGGGGTAGTTTTACAGTAGTTGAAATAATCACTCATGTACACACAGAATGGAGTAAAAGCAATTAAGATGGAAAGATAAGATGATAGCTACATCCAGTCAGCCAGTTTATGAGCTGAAAGTCTTCCACGGATGACAAGTCACTGATATACATACTGGGTGAAGTAAGATAACCCTTCCATTAAAAAAAAGAAAAGCAGTATGAACATACTTAAAACATTTAAGTCTTGCTCACATCTAAAAAACAGGAAGAATACACGGCGTTCACTGCACCATATCATTATCAGTGCCACTGTGGCATCAAAAGTACTTCACTAGACAACACTAAAACAACAGCCAGCAAGCTCTGGTAGGTTGACAAAGGCCTATTAGCTGTTACTACAAGCAGGTATATATAGCATACAGTCTGTGGACTGAGCAAGAGAGAAAAGTACAGCTTTGTTGCATGCAAGGAGTGCCATTTTGACTATGCTCCTTTTCAATCACTTCAGCCACTGTTATCCATCCCTTTATTTTTTTTTTTTTTTCCTTTTTTTTTTAAAGTTTTCCTTTTCATCAAATCTCATTTTTCTGAAAATGTGTTTGCAAACATCTATGCATATGTGTTTCGTACCAATTTCTAATCACAAAAAATCTCATTGCCAGACACGAAAGACTTCATTTTTGTTTCTACAAAGTTGTACCATATTCTTTTTACATCCACATGCACACAGCCACACAGAGCTCTTGTCGCAAGCATTAGCAGTTACTACTGATTTTAACCACATCATTCACAGACAAAAGAAATCAATGCATTCTATGCTTAAAAACTGATTATGTTACCCCCCCTCCCCCCCTCCCAAAAAAAAGCCACAATGGAATGTGTTTAAATGCGGTGTATGTTTGGAAACAGAAAATATGGAGATTCAACCTCAATGTTGGTTCTAAGGAAGCCTGGCTTATGTGGATCTATCATCACTAGAGGGAGCTAGGAAATACAGACAACAGTTAGCTATGTAAACACACTGAACATTACATATGACAAGTATCCAGTTTACAAAATCAATGACTATAACGGTGTGATCAACCTTGACCATTACGCTGCACAAGGCTTACAGATACAAAAATTCAAAACATTTTAAATCAACTGCATGTACATTGGTAATCGAAAACAAAAGCACAGCAAATTGCCATACAAAAGGTGCATTTACTAAACATGCTTCTCAAACATTGCACCAAGAGATCATCAAGGATTCACAGTTTGCAGTAGTTTTGATCTAGTATATAGTGCTTCTGATTCCAACTATTTCAGTTTGCACTCAAACACTGACAGGCCCACACATTCATTTAACTGAAGATGATTTAGACAGATGAAAACATACCATGAGAATACTGATGGTGTCAGAAACAAATTTCTGGATTTTTTTTTTTTCTTTTCATAAACCAAGAAGAGTATGAATATATTTTCTTATAAAGAAATCTATTTTCATAACTCCACCTCAGTTTTTTTTTAAAGATGAACTGCTATTTTTTACGTAAAAAACTGTGTCCGGAAATTGTTGATACATACTGTTTACATTAATGTAAATTTGAGAATATGGTTAATGTGTAAATACTTCTTGTTGGATATACATATAAATGAGCTTCACATCTTTCTTCCATGCTGTTATACATCAATTAGCGACTAGTTCCAAGAGGTGGCTTCTCTTACTTGTGTTTCTTTGTGCATCTATATCTAGTCATTTACAAAAAAAGAAGAGGTTTAACAAGAACACTTCAGCTCTTCACTACTGGCATCTTGTATGCCATGTTCACTTACACATCAATATATAACATTCAGTCAAGTCCAAAGGAAAGCAAACGCACAGAGGAGTCTATATATTCTAATGACCGATAACATCTCAGCAGTTACAGATGAATACAGCTTCAGTCCTGGACCTTTCTTACTGATGAAACACCTGAAATCATGAAAAGAGCACTCGCAATAATCACAGCTCAAAATGAAAAGATCCAATGTTTCTTTCCGTGTACACGTATCAACAGAATTTTCAAAGGTTGCAAAAATCGGTTCCACAGTCGCAGGGAAGGACTGTAAACAAGAAACTGTTGAACTGTTGCTAGTTGTTTGTTAGTGTCAGTTGTAAATTTCCATTGACCAGAGCTATTTTGTGACTTCTGGTAACTTTCTTCAGTCAAATGTTGTTGAGTTGTTACAGGCAATAATTTCCTTGTTCCTGATCAGTGGATGGTAAGTCAACTGTGGAACTCTTCCTCTGCTCTGTGATGCAAGATGGCAGAGATTCCCACATATAAAAGAGAAAAAAAAAAAAAAAAAGTGAAAGTCAGGTCTGCCATGTCTGAAACTGGTGAAGTTTGAGCAAACATACGCATAAAAAAAAAAACCCTAACAAAAACGAACAAAAAAAACAACCTTGCAAAGTAGAAAACCTTCATGCCATCTTGCACGGAAGAAGGTCCCACACTATCAAATTGAAAGCATGTCCCAAACACATAGCAATCGTGGTTCTAGTAAAGCACAGTTCTTGGAAGCAGTTTGCTGAGCTACATTCACATGTACATAAAGCGACCTCTGTAAATGGAACTTGTGTTCATGAACATTGGCAGGTAAAGCTGATGAAACTATATAACATTGGTGACTGACAGAAGATCAGAGGATAACTGAGGTCAAACCATGCCAAAGGATTGTATTTTTGCTCTTCATTCGAACCAGACTCAAATAAAGACAGAAGTATTGATGGTAAGCAAACCAAACTGATCTTGCAGAATTCTGTGACCAATGTTGCCATTAAGTATAGGGGGGAGAAAGAGAAAAGGATGGTGGGTACAATTTACACATCCTGGAAGAACAAGAATTCACATCCAGAAAACATAAAAATATTACAATACTCACAATTGCCCTGAATTGCAAACACACTCGCCAGTTATTTAACATAAAATCTATTACACAGATGGAAATATACATACACTGAAATAACTGTTAAAGATTCAAACACATTGCACTTTTTGTTAGAAAAGATCTGAGAGAAGGGACACCAGATGACCAACACTGTACTGTCGGTGACTGCAAACTCTGGACACTATCCAGGTCAGCTGCAAAAACCCTGACCAGTACGGTCAGTCGTCTTTACTCTGCTAGCCGGCCTGATCATATGGTCATCCATCAGCATCCTCATAACAACACCACTCTGTGGCTAGAAAAATCAAAGACATCAGCATTAACAATGGCCAAATTGCATTTTTCTCCCTTTCTTTCTCTTGCATTCACGTACATTTGAATGCAAGTATGCATGTGTATAAATGCACACAAAAAATGTGTGTATCTCTCTCTCTCTCTCTCTCTCATACACACACCAAAGTTAGCCCTCTGTCTATGTGAACATCAACCACTTTTGAACACAATCTGTCTGGAGCCAAATACTTTTTATCTTACTCAAAACAATACAAGGATCACTCTCTATCTTCCCTGTTTTCAAATTAGAAAAAAAAAAAGAGATTCTTTAAAATCTAACTATTCAAATAAAACCATATATACAGTCATCCAAATACTTGAGAGCAGTTAAAAAATTATGATTCCACAGTGTTCTGGGTGATCCTTTTTTTGAAATTACACACAGGCAATAACTGAATATTGACTTTTATGAATGACTACTTTTGTCAGGAAACTTTCCCCCCAAAGAATCATGATCATGATTGTCCTTCTACACACCGTGCACTGTTCTTGCATTCACAGAGTGCGCTGGTCACAGAAGGCTTGGTCACAAGCATGCCACTTATGAGACAGCTGGCGAAAGAAAATGAAAGTGGTCCTGAATTTCTTTTGAGAGTAGGATGCAAAAAATGGATTAATACCAGCAGTCCCCCTTCAGAAGTATGATATGATGGCAATGACAAAAACGCTGAAGTGGACACGACAATGAAATATGATACAACTTTGTACAAGAGTTGATGAAGTAAAGCTACACTGATGATCGTAAAGGAGGGGGAGGTGTGAAATGGTAGCTAAGTGGGCGTGGTGCTGGGTGGGAGCAGCCTCTTTCTGCTCGGAGAGGACAGGTAGGGGGAGTCTTCCATGTCGCTGCTGGACACGCTGAACGGGTAAGGCTTGGCTTCCGCTGTGTCATCATTGCCATCGTCAAAGTCGTCATCCACCTCCCCTGTTGGAGTGATGTCCTCTTCAGTGACGTCAGGACGAGATTCTGCCTCGTAGCCACTGTCTCCGTTTCCATCCAGGATACTGTTGGGCTTGCCCTGAGATTCATCAGCTGAGGGACTGCAGTCTTCAGCTTTCTGTGGTAATGAAAAAAAAAAATGTATATATGGCTCTTAAAGATGCTCTGCTTCTTTTCCAAGTCCTCCACAAACTAGGAAGATACAGAATGTGTGAGCACCAGTGCAAATCACTGCTTTCAGACACATGCATTAAATTCTTGATAGTTATTTTTTCTGCCTCTCACAGGTTTTTCCATGTCCCTAGAGGCTGCGGTTCTATGCCTGAACTTCGTCGTAGGTTGGTGAAAAAAGTGACAGACTTGTTTATTTTCTGTAGCCACAAAACGGTTGTGAAGTGCCTTTTGATTCTTCCATGTTCTTCATGATGTATTTGAAAACTTTTAAGTAAAAAACTTACTATGATTTTTCCAACACCTTCCCTCTTACTATAACTCCCAGAGAACCTGGATTGCAGTGTTTACATACAATGCAATTCACAGTTCCCATACACTGTTGGTGCAGAGTTTAATATTTTCATCTTAACGCCCTCTTTTCATCCCATCCCTGTTAAATCGCTAAATGTCGCAGTTCCACAGTATGTCACAAAGTGCAACAAAGCATAGTGCGCTGTTCTGGAGTCGCCTTGCAGTAGGAAAACCCTGTTAGGGGTGCCCCAGCAATGTATCGTAATTTGCAACAAACCATGGCAAAAGCATCCACGTTGTTGTTGGTTTCTTTTTCCTTTTTAGGAAGTAAAAGAATCTTTTCATCAGAGCCTTCTTATGGTCCCTTCCCCTCTTTTTTTTTTTTTCCCTGTCTCTTTCTTTGTATTTCTGTGCCTCTTGCTCACTCTCTCTCTCCATTCCTTTCTTTGTTTTATGTCTCTCTTTGTCACAGCTTCTCTCACTCTCCCTCTTTCTCTCTCTTTTTTTTTCTCAGTCTTGTCATCTTCTCCCTCCTTCCCTCCTGTTCCTTTCTTACCGTCTCTCTCTCTCTCTGTATTTTTACTTCTCTGTCAGTCGTGCTCTCTTCCCTTCTGTCTCTGTATCTCTCTGCCTTTGTGTCCACCTTTCTTACTGTTTTCTCTCTCTTATTTCTCTGTAAGTCGTGCTCTCTCCCTTTTCTCTCTCTGTATTTGTTTGTATCTTTCTGCCTTTGTCCACCTTCCTGTCTGTTTCTCTCTTTGTATGTCTATGTATCTCGCTTGTCTCTGTCTTTCTGCTCTCTCTCACTCTCTGACTATGCATTTCTGTATCTATCTACATGTATCTCTTTTTTTGTTGTCCCCCCCCCCCACTTCACTCCCATTTGTATATTTTTCTTTGTTTATCTTTCTCATCTGTGGGCATCCCTCTCTCTGTCTCTCTTTAGTTATCTTTCTTAATTATCTCAATTATTCAGTGGGCTGCCCACCTGGGTACACCCAAGTCACAACAGCCTGATTGTTCGGCATAAATCACTTGTTTTCCATTTCCACTATTGGGCGGAAATGATCACAGTAACATCTGAGTTAATTTGTCATTTTTATTCAGCAGGGAGCCCTTGTTGTGTGTCTTCTTTCAGACAGCGAGCATGCTGGTTATTTTCAGAGCCTTAGATGGACAATGGAGAAGCATATGTTTTACCAATGGACGTCATTTCAGAGTCCCATGAAGGGCTTGTTCTCTATCCCATGAAAAACAGGAAATTGAAATCAAACCCTGAAGAACGGAAAACTCTGGTATATACTCAGAGAATACTTTCATGTTAACTTTCTCCAAGAACAAAAATAAATAAATGATTGACTCAACTGCATTGTAGAGAGACAGACCATGATATCACAATCAAACATGAAAGCATCACACACATGCACACACACATGCACAGACATACGCATGCACACATGTATGCTCACACACACACACACACGCATGTGCACACACACACACACACACACACACACAAATAGAGAGACATACACACAAACACAGAGGAAGAAAGAGTGAGAGAGCGGGGAGAGATACAATACACACAATGTGTACACAGCACTGAAACCTCGGTTACAAGTAACATGCCTCTCAAAAGATTTATATTCATGGTGGGCCTCTTTCCGTATATAGAAGAGGCAGGCAGACATATAGATACAGAGGCAGAAACAGGTAGAGAAACGCATGGAGAGGAAACAGGCGAGCATGCATGCATGCGTGCGCACGCACACACACACACATACAGAGCAAGAGACAGACAGAAAAGAAGAGAAAAAACTGGCTAATAGCTAGGCTTTTCAGCTTCTTTATGTGAAAAAAGAAAAGGAAAAACAAACATCTAAAAACTTCTGTCTTACCACAATAAAAGTCTTCTCACCTCTATCTGTGGCATTGCAACAAACTGTGGGATTGCGACATTGTGTGGGTGTAACATTGCCACTCCTTACCCATCCCTCCTCAACCTACCGCTTGTAGCCCCTTCCCTTTTCTCCAAATCCTTCCAAAGTCATTTTCATAGTGACTGAAAATGTGTTTGCCTACCACTACTTATTGTCTTGTTTTTCTTTTTTCTTCCTGCTGTACTTGAAGAAGAATGACTGGTCAAGACTCTTAATTTCTGTGTTTGTCCCATATATTTCGTAGGCCAACAATCCACCATTTGTTTTTATATCTATATATGGTTTAAAAAAAAACGCATGCCAGTTTCAATAACACAGAAAAAAAAAAATCCTATCTCTTGAAAAAAAAAAATACAGCATAAAAATATCAAAAGCCACAAAAACATCAAAAGTGACAACATGCAGAAAATAAATGCTCGAATGCACAAAAGCTCAGAAAATATGACCAAACAGTTTACCAAAGCAAACTGATGTGAAAAAAAAAAGAAAATTCAAAATGGTGCAAGAACTGAAAGGTAACAGAACAGTACAGTTTCCCAAAATGCCAAGGCCATTTGGTTACAGGGTCACAGAGACAACACAGTAAACATCGGTGGTGCCGGTACTTTAGGCTTCTACATGACCACAACACCAATACTCCTAACCCATGACATTTTTTTCTCTTTGCAAACTGACATGTGTCTGAAATAACTGTTTCCAAGTGATATACTGCCTATGGTTGTCATTTTATGCCAGCACATTACAAAATGACTTGTATGCTGTGTCGTGACAAGTGAAAACAAGATGTATAATATAACATGAAATGATGTTGTCAGGGTAGATACAGTGTGGAAGAGTACCGAGTGGAATGAGATAGTATAGAATGGTTTTAGGAATGTATATGGGGGGTACTCTTTATCTACACCCCATTCTGAACACCTTTTTTTTCTCATACAACTGTCTTGTTTACATTGGGCTCATCTGAATTCACGTTCTTAAACACCGTCACTTTAAACATGACAACCACCCGTAGTATAACAAAGTCAGAAAACTGCATCTCGTGTCAAAGTGATACAAACCTCAGTCAGGACAGAAGGAATTGTGCTCATCAGAGAGGCTACTGACATGTGAGTCCTTCCCCTTAGTCAGGAATGGGAGGCACCACAGGAACATCTTGAACCACAACCTCGAAATACGTAATCTCTGCCTAAAAGAAAGGGCACACACACACACACACACACATGCAGGTAACGTGTTGCCACACAGGGGTTACAATGTCACAAAAGCATGCTGTTGGAAAACAAAATACACCAAGACCTCCCAAAAACCGCCACCCATTTTGCTCCCAGGTGAGGAGGTAAGTACCTGTTAGTTCATCATCTTCACTGTTTTGAATGCTGTTTGTCTTGCCTGGGGAAGACCAAAAAGATCAAAACTTGTTGTGTAATTTGTTTATTTCTTTTGTTTCAGCGGAGTAGTATTTTTTTTTTTGTTTCAGTTTCCACCTGCAGTCATCTCACTTTGAAACTTAACATTGTTCCAGTTAATACCCTCCTTTACCACTGGATTTTCATCCTGTTCTATTTTTGTCTTTGATTAATTCTGGAGTTACCTCCTCATATAGACTCTTTCCAAGTCAAACATCCTGTACACCAATTTTTCTGGAGGCCTTTACAGTGACCTTCAACTGCGGGGTCACTTAAGCGATGATCTTGCCTTACTGACAGGTCTTCAAAAGTGTCAATGATTCTTTGAAATTAAGTGTTGGGGGAATTTTAGTCGACACCAAATCAACAAAATTACATAAAAAACAACAAAAAGCAAACATGCAACGGAAGAAAACAAATACAACCAGCCCAGTTTACACAACCAAACCATACAGCATTCCTCCAAAAACAAAACCACAATGAAAGGAAAATAGCAGCAGGGGATGGAGACGATTAAAACAGTAAATACCATGGCAGGCTACAAAAAACAAACAAAAAAAAAAACAAACAGAGCACACACATCTCTTTAAAACCATCACACAAACACACACACTGACTGACTGAAACCATTGTATTGTCAGATTAACCTTAGGTTGTACAAAATTTAAGAAAACACTCAGAAAAAGAAGTATCACACACACACACACACACACACACACACACACACACACATGTAGAAAAGAACTATTATGAAAATCAGGAAAAATTCACTCTCCTCCTTTCCAATTTTTTTATCACACACTGTCCTCTTCCCTCCCCTTTGCCCAGCCCCAAACTCCCCCCCTCTCTCTCCCTCTGACAGAGAGCTGTCCTTCCTTCAGTGCTGGCTTTTCTTCCATTCTCCAATTCCAAGCACAACACTTCAACTAATTTGAGCATTTAAGATATATGGGGTGGAAAAGGATGTACATACACAGAATATTTCTACACACACACACACACACACACACACACACACACACACACATGCACACACACACAGCACATGCGCACACAAGCGTATCCGTGCATGCTCATGCACACCCACACAAATATGTGCCTGGATGCCCAGTAGCATTGGCATACTGTGATATGTCCCCTGTGCTTCATGTCTGAACATTCTCTGTCTTCCAGGTGAGATTTCTCACCATCCTTTTCACTTTCTGGCATTTGTTTGGACAGGTAAGTATGGAGAAAAGCAATTGTACTACTAAAAAGTATTATGATATTATTCCTGTCCAATGCTAACCCCTCCCCCCCCCCCCCCCCCCACCTCTCCCTGCAGGATGCAAAAGCGGAAACTGAATTGTTTTGGGAAGAGTGAGTTGATTTCATGTGGGCAGGGAAGACTCCTCATGTATTCCTGTAGGCTGGGTAGAGTTAGCTCCCTAATTTCCATTTCATATTTTTTTAAGATGCAAAGTTAAGCGACTGGAGGCGGAAATCTAGATAAATTTGAAAAATGATTTATAAGACAAAAATATAGACAAACGAATCACAAGACAAAACACGACACATTTTGACCACTTAGGTCTTCTTCAGGCAAGATATACAACACTCAGGACAACAAAAATGAATGAGCGATTTTGTTGTTGTTGAGATTCTCGATGTTAGCATGTTCCACAGGTGGAACTATGGCATTTTTTTTCAACAGGTAAGTATGTCATAAAACTACTTCTAGTAATAAGATTTCTTTTTATTAAGATCTCTGTAAGAGCAGATGATTTCAGCCTGCTCTGCCAACCAAGAAGGTTGTGAACAATCTGGTAGAACAGTGATGCCATCAAAAGACAGGTCACATCCTTAAAACATGGGGTAACATCATCCAAGGACATGTACACTGCTTTGTTATGGATCTCTCTAAAAAAAACAAAGGTACTCCGATCCAATCCAGTCATGACTGAATTTTGGATGGTTCTAGGTCTCACTGTAAAATTGCAAGTGCAGATTAACCTGTGTTCATTTAAGGGAAACAAGCTTGCTTCATTGTATGTTAAATCAGCTGAAGCTCATCAGGGAAATCCTAACGCAGTTTTAGCCCGCAAGTCAATACTAGTTCACTTATGTAAATCTGTCTTTGATGCTGTGAAAGATACCTCAGGGACAACCAAATTTGAATGAACTAGCCCTGAAGCAGCCTGGACAAGACTAGAACCCCAGTTATCGGAGTTATGAAAGAAAGTATGAGTAATACACACATACACATACAGACACACACACAAACACACACACTTGCTCTTTTTTTTACATCCTAAATGATCTTCACCAGTTTATGTCCATGTGCATACGTGCATCTTCTAAAAAAAAAAGTGCCCCATTCACATTGTATGTTTACAAGCAAGTTCACAGCAGATCACAGAATAATTTACTTTTAGCCCAGCTGATCACAATCAATACCTTGGGTCTGAGTAAGAGCCAGTGCACAGACACATAAACAATGACACATCACAAAAGCATCAGCACAACACAGCTACTAAAGGGTTACAGGTCAAACACAACTGAGAATTTGAAAAAGTGCAAACCAACTGTATGTCATAAACTTCTAGAAACCCAAAATACAAATAATTCAACAAGGTAGAATCCCTTACATAATCGACCTAAAGGAGACCCTTAAAAATAAATAAACTTCCACACAGAAACCATAACAAAGTTTACCGGTGGAAGCTGATCTCAGTATACGTACAGGACATTTCAAAACTTCATTAAACAGCAATCCCAGTAACAAAACAGGAAAAAAACAAAAATTGTTCTGTGGATCCATCACTACTTCGTAACTGATTTTTGCATTCAAACACTACGTAACAAAAATCAAGAAAACATTGTTGGCTACCAACTGTGCTTTTTTCATTCTGTGTAAGAAGTGAGAAAAGTATATAACTTCAGAAGTACTTTAGTGTAGTGAAAAAAAGAGAAACAGCATGCTGTACGCACAAAAGACAGGTTAGGGCGGGCTGCCTTGGTGTCCGTTCTGGCTCTGGGTTCTCTGGCACACACTCCACACTTTCCACTGGTTCTGAAGCAAATAGCACATATGGAAAAGTCTGTTAAAAAAAAAAAAACCATGAAGAACAGAACGATAAACAAAACCACCCTGCAAGATGAAACATGGTTTGCATTACTGATAAAGATAAATATGTAGGTGAATCTATAGTGCTCTTGGTTGTCAATCCACTGATAATACCACCAAACCAAAGAAACAGTACAAAATGAAATAAAAGAAAACTCTTACACCCTGCACTCCCACTCTGTTGACTCCTAATCTCTCTTCTTGTAGACGACTGTCTTCAGACTTTTTTGTTGTTCCATCTTCCTAGCTCTACCAGGACGTTACTCCAATGCTGTTCCATCACTCCCTACCTCTCACAGGGACATTACACCAATGCTGTTCTATCTGGCTAGCTCTCCCAGGGACATGCTGTTACTCCAATGCTGTTCTATCTGGCTAGCTCTCCCAGGGACATTACCTCAATGCTGTATTACCCCAATGCTGTTTCCATCCACCTACCTCTCCCAGGGACATTACTCCAATGCTGTTCCATCCATCTACCTCTTCCAGGGACATTTCTGTTCCATCCACCTACCTCTCCCAGGGACATTACTCCCCAGGCTGTTCCATCCATCTACCTCTTCCAGGGACATTTCTGCAATGCTGTGTTCTGCTGTTCCATTTTCCAAGGTCTCCCAGAGACATTACCCCAAAGCTGTTCCATCCACCTACCTTCCTTGCACAATGTAGCACCTGGCTACCTTGCATTATCAATGATGTCAATAACAAGAGTTTAGGCACAGTGAGTGGGATCACACTCATAAACACAACTGTGAGCTTAAAAGAAAGTTATTGTGAAACTGAGAAACATCACTGCAAAACCCATGAGCAGGATCGTATATTTATTTAGTTTTTGACCAGTTTCTTCAGGATTTGCCAGTTTACTCATGCCAGTACTGAACTAAAAATGGCAGATGATCCCCTCAAACATCAGCCTATCCACACGGAGGTGGAGTTTTCTGTCTGTCAGTTGTTCTGGAAGTGAATCATACTGTTCAACAGAACCCATTCACCAAATGTGCATGCACACGTTACCAATGTTTTTAGCGTTCTGTCGTCTCTCCAGCTCCTCCAGCACTTCAGAGATGGACGAAGCTGGCCGCTGTTTCGTTTTGTGAAAATGGGGTGTTCAAAGATGAAGTCTGTGTCCGCTTTGGGCTGCACATCATCAGCAAATGACTCATTTGTAATATCTTATGTTTAACAAGTGATGAATTTAGTAAAAAAAAAAAAAAAAAAGTATGTGTTCCAAAATACATACTCACACAAATGAATAAGAGTCAAAAGGTGGAAAAATGTCTTCTGTATAATTTTCAGCAGCAGTAAGATCACAATACATACTTTATGACTCCATCTAGTGCCCAGCCGACATAATGATTCTGATGTGATTCGGTATGTCCGGAGAAGTTCATTCTTCTTGTCAGCCAAATTTCTGCTGCTTCAGCTGAGAAACGTTAATGCATGCAGAAAATTGCACATAATGACTTCATAGCATATCCACTTGATTGTATGTGTGTGTGTGTGTATGTATGTACATGCCTGAATATATGTATGTATTTGTATGATCTATTGAGTCCAGTCCATGCAAGTGCATTCTCATTCCATGGAACTTTACATACCATGCTTCCCATGCTGTTCCTGTTGGAGGGGGGAGGCTCCACATGATTGGCAGTATCAGGTTTGGCAGTGGCTGAAACCCAAAGCATAATATTCAGTTTTAACTGTCTGATCATTAGTCTTTCTGCCTTTTTCATGACAAGACATTGGTTGACTAAATGACCACTGTACCTAGATTTTGGTCCTGGTACTATGTGGAGGCCAAAGTTGACTATTAGTACATGGGCTGCGTGCACAGGTTTCTTTACAGCGCTCATATCTAGCAGCTCTGGCTTTTGCTTACGCTGCTACTCGGTCTTCACTGAGATGGCAACAGTCCATAACCATCCATGCAAAATACTGAATCTCTGCATTGTTCAGTTTTGGTTTCATGCAGATCTTTCTACAATGTCCTGTGAAATGCAGTCAGCAAAGTGCTTGGGCTGGAATCAGTGTTCATCTTTGCCATGCTGTTTGATGAATAAAGCAGGTAATCAGATAGCAGGTACACTCACTCCTAGGGCCAAGGGTGGCGGAGATCATGCTGCTGAACTCGTCCAGCTTGGCCAGATGGTCTTTGGGCGTGGGTGCAGAACGCAAGGGAGTGACAAAGTGATAGTTGAGGGGCTGCATCAGCTCAATGTCCTTCTCCTTTTTCATGTCGTAGCGACGACGATGGCGTTTGCAGCACAGCAACAGAGCCACGATGACAACGATCAGCAAGATGCCAGCAATGATGGCGACAATCAGGACTAGAAACAAACAGACAAAAACACAAAAAAAACAAAATAAGATTATTTGATGCATAATAACTTTCAGTAAAGGTGAAAGTCAAATCAACACACAAAAACACGGGTGTAAAATAATGCTGATTTAATATTGAATATGAGACAAACAAATAAATTTTCTCCAGACATTATAAACAACAGGAATGAAAAAAAAAATGTATAAAACAACATTTCCCAGGAAGTGGTCAACAAGAGAATCTGATATAGTTTTATTTTCATCTTTTTTTAGTGCATTTTTTTCTGATATTGCCTTTACATCTACCTGCCCTTAGCTATCGTGCATGTTACCGAGCTGGTGTCTGCACCACTGAAATACCAGTGAGCCTGAGACTATGAAAACTCAGACTCTCTTTATTTTTTATACTTAACTTTGAGCTTACCTTGGAGCATTCTGTTTTACAGTTGGAGTGTTTATTTAAGTGTGGTGTTAATATTGCATATGTGATGGTGGTTTGTGTGGTGGTGATGTGCGCACCTGAGTGTGTGTGTGTGTGTGTGTGTGTGTGTGTGTTGACTCTATTTTGACAGGGTGTGTGTGCGTGATTCTGTATTGGTGTGGTGTGTGTATCTGGTGTGGTGGGGGGGGTGGTAGGATATGGGATATGTGTGTGCAAGTGTTAATATTTATATGTATGTACAGATTGACACAAGACGGATAAATGGAATTGACAAGGAATGACGAGCACAGTGGAAAGAGTGGAATATTTTTAATGATATACATGTTTATAATTTGTTGTAATATGTGAATTTTTGATGATGGGCACCACAAATTTTCCTTGTATTCTATGAGGACAAAAAAAAATATCGTGTATTGTGACCGTCCAAAAGCCATCTTGAAGGTACCTCACAATAAAAAAAAGACTGCTCAAAAACCATCACTATTGATCAAGACTGCTCAAAAGCCATCCAAGGGTTACCTCACAAGAAATCAGGAGTGCATAAAGCCATCAAGGGGTTACCTCATGGTAAATCACCAAGACAGCTCTCATGGTAAATCAATGCATTTTATCCTAAAGAGAGATTCACTAGAATTGCTGATCAAACAAAATTAGATGACACTGCATCAACTCCAAAATGAAACAGTGATTGAACAGTAACATTCTGAAAGGCTATGACTCAATAGCTTGATTTATAAAGACTCCTTTTTCTGCTGGTGGTAATTTCAAGCACCCGTGACTGCTGAAATCGTCTGAACTGTATACCTCTCCAAAATCTGATGGTAACAACATAGCTTTTGCTTGGGTTCCTGGTCATGTCAGCATTTGAGCCAAGTGATTCATCAACTTGCCAAGAATCCCACAGATAAAGAGCTGAGCAGATTCTATGTTCCTCATACTGATCTGAAACCTAAAGCTCAAGCTTATGTAAAAAACCTAAGCAAGAGGAATGAAACTTGCAGATAAATAACAAAAATTTCCATAACATCTTTTTCATCTTTGTCATCACTTCTGCTGTGTAGTTCTGCATCCTCTGGCAACCATCACAGACCACTCTAATACAACATCATCTGCAGTACTCTAATTGAAGAAAAAGTCTGCTTCTCTCAAAATCAATACTGGATTCTATAAAAGGTTAAAGTTTTATTTGATTTTGGATACTGACAGCATCGCAAGAAGAAATAATGATGGAGATGGGAACATATCTTTCATGTTTTGGAGACAACTTCCTTTTATGATCACATTTTCAAATTAAGTACTGCACAAACAGCAAGGGAGGCAATTCCATATCAGAAAACAATGGGAAGGACGGTGGTCCAACTTGCAGAACAGCAAACACAAGGGGGAAAGATGATGCACTCACTAATGATGAAGTCATGGTCGACAATCCCAGCACCGTGAAAGACCATCATCATGGAGCCATTGTTGGTGGTGGTGGATGGGAGTGGTGTGGTGCTCAACCCAGCGGAGGACTCAACGTCACCAGCTGGGCTGGACCCACTCCCCAGGGCGGCATGGTGAGTACCTGAATCACAGTATGACAGATACAGCTGTCTTGGTGAAGACACACACATCAATCATCAACAAACCTTCATCCAAGATGAGTACCTGAATCATTGTATGACAGATACAGCTGTCTTGGTGAAGACACACACACATCAATCATCAACAAACCTTCATCTAAGATGAGTACCTGAATCACAGTATGACAGATAGAGCTGTCTTGGTGAAGTCACACACATCAGTCATCAACAAACCTTCATCTAAGATATGAAGAGCATTCTATGTGCACATGTGTGTGTGTGTGTGTGTGTGTGTGTGTGTGTGTGTATTTGTGTGTGTGCATGTGTGCGTGTATATGTATGTATGTGTGTGTGTGTGTGTGTGTGTGTGTGTGTGTGTGTGTGTGTCCTGTCTTTGTCATTTCTCACACAAATCAACAGTTTTTTGTCTGACCTCAAAATACAGCACACATGACTTTTAGCATAAGGGGGCACATCAAAAAAGAACCACTTTGTGCTAAACAGTGGCATCACTGCATTTTTTAATGCCATAAAAAGGTTAACATTGAGCGATGTTAGAATTCAAGTGGCTCAAATGGAAAGGGAAGGGGAAATGGTAAAGGAGGGTGGTGACTGGGGGGGAGGAGGGTAGAAAAGAGGGAATTTAGGGAGTGAGTATGGGCAAAGGGAGAACACACAGTGAAGGGAAGGAGAGGGGGGCAGAAAAAGGGGAGATGGAGTGGGAGAAGGGGAGATAGGGAGGGGGAAGGGGAGCTAGAGAAGACAGTAAAGACAGGGTGGGGCTGATGGAGGGGCAATGGGGAGAAGAAGGAGAAAGGGGGGGGGGGGGGGGGGGGGAGAAAGCCGAATGAAAGGGGGAGGGGAGAGACAGGGAGGTATAGCTCTAGGTGAGGGCATAGTAAACAGGAAGAACATGTGGTAAAGGGGGGCAGGGAAAGGGGTAAAGGCATAGGTGGTTTGGGGGAGGAGATGGAGGAGGTAAAGGTGGGGCTGTAGGTTATAGAAGGGGAGTGAGAGATGGGAGAAGGGAAGGGGGGTGGTGGACAAAGAAGAGGAGGAGAAGGAATGGGTAAGGGTGGTCGAGGAGGGGGAGGAGGTGAACGGGGAGCCAGGAGTTGTGGAAGGGGAAAGGGCAGACAGAATGGAAGAGATAGAGAGGGATGTAGAAGGGGAGGAGAAGGAACGGGGAGAGACAGGGGGATGAGGGCTGGGACAGAGGGGGTGGGGAACAGTGGAAGAGTGGATGGAGGGAGACAGCTAATCAACAACATAACAGGTAAAGCTGCCTTAATCTCAGCATCTCATCGGGAGCCAGAGACATTTTAGCAATTGTTTAACTTTCTATTGCAGCACACAAACAGTCACACAGACACACATCCACATGCACTAATGTATTCACACACACACACACACACACACACACACACACACACACACACACACACACACACATTCTCTCTCTTTCTCTACCAAACCCACACCCCCAGCTGACGGACAGCCCAGACCTCAAAAACCATCACTGATGATGTCGGCGGTGTGTGGGGTCAGCGTGGACGGCTCCTTGGGCAGCATACTGGCCGAACAGCTGACCACATCCCCTCCATACACCGTCAGGTCAGGGCTGTCCAGGTGAAATTCCTTCAGTGACCGGATTTTCAGGTCAAGACTGGCCTCCGGGATAAACACTGTGTCTGCAACCACAAATACCTGTTGTATAGCCTCCCAGTCAGGGGCATGACAGCTCCTTCACCATGAACAACAAGCACATGTGCACATTTAACCAGCTGCAGTGGCGCAGTGGTTCGCACTGCGGAGTCTCAGCTGGGAGGTTGTGGGTTTGATTCCCATCTGAGTCATTTTTTTTTTTGTGTGGGATTTTTCTGCCTCAACCAGCTCCTACACAGAGCTGAGTTTGCTACAGGTTCAACTGCGAAGACTGGGACCACACAGTTGAATTTCATTCCTTAGATGGATGTGTCTCTGAGAGTGTTGCCCAAATTTAATAATAATATAATGATGATTATTTATGGCGCTTCATCTTACATCATAAGCCCTAACTGTTTACAAATGCATGAAAGGTTAAAGAAAACATAAATGAAACCAATAAGAAGATGAATATTGCAGTGTACCATGCAGCTACAAACAAGGGTGGATAATTTCCTGACCAAGTCTGTATCTCTTTCAATTTAGTAAGATGGAAAAAAGAAGAAAAATAAATAAAATGAAGCTATAAAAACTGTGTATCCTTCAGCACAAACAAGCCCCTACATGATCATCCTCTGTGTCCCACTGGGTAATAGGGACACCGTAAAGAATGCTGAGACAGAACATAACAAAGCTCTCTGTCCTGAATAGGAACAACAGAGTACAGATAGCATATTTAGTCCAAATTTTTCACGTTTTTCATCAAGGACTTTATCAGTTCGCCTCTTGAACGTCCACGTTCCATAATACAAAGCACCAGAGGAGAAAAAAAGACTTTTTGAATTCAGTGATTTATATGGGTAACACTGCATGAAATCACACAAGGAAAGGGACAACGAAAAGAAACCTACTGGAGATACAGCCTGTGAAGTTAGTGATGTGGTCAAAGGTGTCTTCATAGCCTGTCAGTAAGCCCCCTATGACGATGGTGTCGATCTGGTCCAGGTCATAGTCTGGGTACACAATGCTGGCTTCTTTCACTCCATCCAGCTGTAACATCATTTGTGTGACGTTGTAATCACATTCAAAGTTAACATGTCGAAGCGTACGCTCCGAGTCATTTTTGGCCATTGTTTGCTATCACTCAATTCAGAAAACAGTACATGCAAGTGCAGCTAGGTTCTTTTTTCTGTGGCTCAAAAAACATATCATGAGCGCTTCAGAGAAAAAAAACACACACACACACACACACACACACACACACACATTCACACACACTCGCACACACACACACAGCTGTTAACAGTTTTGATGTGACCATTCTATTATTGGTAAAAATCAGTAGTTCACAGTTATGCCCCTTTGGGGAAGGGATGCATGCACGCATGCATACATATGCATGAATGTATCTTTACCTATATATCCGCATGTAGGTAATTGGCTGTGTTGTCAAGAAAGGAAAAGTGAATGTGGTCTGGCAGACTGAAAACCACTTAGCTCTAATCAGTCACCAATAATTAAATTACCCAGTAAAAGAATGATGAAAGATCATAGCAAAAAAGATGCGCACCAGAGGACAGTAATGTGACAGGTGTGGGGAGTGGGTTGGGGGTGATGGAGAGGTTAGAGAAAGAAGGGAAGCAGGAGTCAAACTATTGTGGAAACGCAAGAGTGTATAGTCATTACACAAAAGCGTGTACATATCCTCCATTTCACACCTAAAATTTCTCTTTACAAAAGCATGCATGCATTCTCATCTTTCATTCCTTTCAGACCTTACATCTGAATTTTTTGATGCAATCAATTCTATTTTTCCCCCATTAAAACAGCCAAACTGCTGTTTACAGAATGACAATAATCAGGATATCAAAGAATATCATTTCAATGTGTATTCAAAATTCATTATTAAATAAATCACAGAGAGAAAGATATTAGTACAGCATCAGATTCTGGTAAGAAAAGCATAGCAGCACAGTACTTTTTAGTATTTTCTTTGGCTTCTGTATTCATGTACTTATCACCAACTTGTTTTGCTTGCTTTGTGTTTTAATTAATTTTCATTTGCTCTTCAAGATTTGGGAAAAAAAACATATCTTTTGTGGTCAAACTGAAAAAAGTAAATATTTAAATCAGATTAAAATTTCTCATTTGTAGCACATAATATACACAAACAGACACTACACACAGAAACATTTAACATAACACCCTGCCCCCCACCCCATTCCCTCTCCCTGCCCATATATATACTTATACATACATACTGCAAAGTTGATCTACACATACATGCCACACATTTGGGAAAAGAAACAACAGTATATTTGTCTCTTAAATTAACATACAGAATGAATGTCTCTTGGAGCTGATCATCATCAAAGTCCCACAATTCTTATTCATGTATGAAACAGAAAAATTCCTCACAGAAACTTACATTGCAAAAAGAGAGCAATTCAACTTTCAAAGTGTGAAAAACAAGAGGTGACAACAGAACTCTAGCAAAGCACATTATACAGATAACTCGACATGCAACACAGAAGACAAAAAGCATCATTCTTGTGACATAACAAAGAGAATACAAAAGCAAAAAATGATGGTTGAGATGGAAAGTCTGGCAGCTTCTGCTATAGGACAGTGAGCAAACACAGAAAACAGCCAAGTCAACTGTCAGAGAATCTGTGCACAACAAACAGACAGTGGCCCAGTGGATATGATATCTTGCTAGCAAGCGAGAATTTTAACACCCTAAGTCCATGGTTCAATTCATGCATAATTTAGATTTTTTCTCTGTCAACTACAAGACACTGAGGGACGGTTTGCATGCTATGATAAAGTGTCATACACAGCTAATGCAGTGAGACCATGTTGAAAACAAATTCTACCACAACAATAGTTGTGCCAGGTATCATTCTGTACAAAATGCTCCTTGACAAAGTGAACGATTTCACAAGCAGACTGGGTCAGAAAGGGATAGCACTCTCCCTGGCAGAGCAGCCTCAAAGTCACACAGACAAAAAGTTAAACAATATCATTATACATAATGCATATACACTTTCTAAAAAAAAAAAGGTACTACAATGATCCTGTATAACTGATGAATGAATACAGCCCTTACACACAGTCCTATCCCTCCCATCTCAAACAATCATATCAGAGCACTGGTTAATAAAAAAGAAAAAGAAAAAGGAAGATAACAGAATGTGAGCTTGATTTCCACTGCTAGAAAGAATGTTTTCGCAATGTAAAAAGAAAGTTATATGTTTCTTGTTACCTTCTTTTTACATGGCTTATCTGTTAGCAAAACTAATCCGCTAATGCAACAATAACCATTCAATTTTTTTTTCACTTACCACTCCTTAAATGCAGTCAACAATAAAATCTATATGTCCCAAGGCACACCATACAGGTTGATGCTATTCTGATTGTAGGTGATTCTAATCATTATAGATTTGAAAAGAGAGGGCGAGGACTGACAAATGATACATGCAAAATAAACCAATACACACACAACAATCTTAGATCCCATCAGTCACAGTTCATGTGCGCAAAACAACCTCCCTTTCATTCCATGCAAATCAAAAGGGTTGGCCTATGTCAAGAAGAACACAACTAAGTGACAGATCTGGCAAAAAGACAGGTCAATACCACAAAGGTACTACTCACTATCCTGTCGTCATACAAATTGAGTGGTGCCACCTGTGTTTGGGCCAGTGCAAAACATGTGCTTCAAACTCAAATAAAACAACAGAAACAAACTGAATCCACAAGATGAATGACACCACAGCAAGAAAAAGACAACCAAAAATCGTTGCACAAAATCATGACAGGAAAATAATAAAAAGTATAAACACTATGAAATCATAAATACAACAAACAAGAGGTGCATATGAAATGAACAATTGATTGATAACAATGAATTTGTGCTATAAACGTTATGAAATGATTAGCAGATGAGAACAAAAGCTAAATAATCATGGAAAAATAAACAGAACAAATAAAATTCACAGATACTCAAAAAGTAATCCAGGCATTAAAGCTTCAACATCCATGAAACATTATGCATACAAAATTAAAAAAACAAAAACACAATTACCATGAAGCAATACGCAGAACAAATAAAAGCTACAATACCATCAAGCAATAAGTAGAATAAAAGCTACACATACCATAAAAACATTGGTGGAACAAATGAAAATTGCATGTGCCATGAAAACAATCAGTGGACTGAATAAAGGCCATGAATACCATGAAACAATACAAAGACAAAGATAAAAGCTACATATACTTGAAGTAATAAATAAACCTGAATATACTTTCCAATGACCATGAAACAACACGTCAACAAGAATAAAAGCTACAAATACAGTAAAAGTATAAAAATGAAAGCTACAAATTCTGGAAAACAATAAACAGTACAGAATAAATTAAAAAAAAGAAGCAAATTCCATGACACAATAAGTAGACAAGAACAAAAACTGAAGTCACCATTAAACAATGAGTAGTACAAATAAAAAAAAACATTCAAATACCATGAAACAATCGAGTAGATAAAATAAAAACTACAAACTACATAGAACACAATGAGCAGAACAAGTAAAAACCACAAATATCATGAAAAAATGAGCAGACCAGAAACAAGTTACAAACACTACTACACAATGCACAGACAAATATGAAAATAAATACCATGAAACAACAAGCAGACAAGAATCAAAAGTATAAATACCATGACAGAATGAGTAGAACAAACAAACAAAGTAAAAAACTACAAACATAATGAAACATGAGTGGACAAAACAAAACCTACAAATAGCAAATACTTTGAAACAATGAGTGGACAAGAACAGAAACTACAAATACCATGAAATAATGAGCAGAACAAATAAAAACTACAAATTCCATTAAACAATTAATGGAAGAGAATAAAGGCCTGCCACAAACAAAATTTTAAGCACCAGTGTTCAATGCAAAAAATGACTACATTAATCAAATATATAAAAAAAAATGGGGGGAAAAAAAAAAACGGAAAATAATAAATAAATAGATAAATTCTAAAAAGCTCGAAGCACCTCTTCCAAAGCCATGTCTAAAAATTACGGAAACATCACAGGCAAGGTTAAGAAAATCACACTAAGAAAAACAAAAACTTAAAACAACAAACACGAAGTGTAAGCACATTGGCCAATAAAATGGACCACAGTATCAATCACAACCTCAGTTTCTCAATATTTAGAAAGTATTCATCAACAAAAAAGACAGAAACTGAAAAAAAAAAAAAAAAAAAAAAAAACCCATTTCAGCAGGATAAACATCCTAAGCACAACAAGAGTAAACAGCAGTGACAACTGTCCCATATGACGGGCTGACATGTCAGCAAAAGCACTGACTGCACCCAGGACCCTGACATCACAACAAAGAGAAAACTGCAGCCTTTAAAAGGAAGCAGGCCAGGGAAAAAAAAAAACCCCCACTCACAGTCAGGTACATGTTGGTTCCTTCTCTCTTGTACACCAACTCATGCTGCTCTCCGTTCGTGAAGTTTCCTGACACCTTCATGCGATCTGCAACAACAACGCTGCAAAATGACTTTCCCCTGGGCGAGCACTGCACTATGTCATTTATGATCACGAGCAGTTTACAAGTTTGATGGATTGCAAGGTAAGAGGGTGATCAGTGCAGTAATACCTAATGATGAGATTGTTACTGATACAAAAGCCATCAACACGTGTTGAACCCACTACAAGTATGTGCAGTAAGCAAAATGTTATGACTGGGAAACCTTTTTGATACACTGTCTGATGTGTTCTTCCCAGGAGAAAAGCTTTGAATACTCTTTTTGAATACACTGGTCTATTTCAAGCTGAAAAAAAAGCCTCTGAATAGACTAACATTAATTTAATCTATTTTTCAGTTACAAAAAAAAAAACTCCAAATACTCTATGAACACACACTGATCTATCTTTTGTGGGTAAAAAGCTTCAAAGCATCAATCTGAATATGTTGAGGTTGTCTTAGCTGGAAAAAGCTACCAAATCTACTGTGAATGCACTGATCTATCTTCAGCTGAGAAAAAAAGCTCCAAATGCATTATGAGCAAACTGCTCTATCTTCAGCTGAAAAAAACCTTCCCAGCTTTAATCTTAACCCAAAGATCTATGTTTAGCTGAAGAAAAAAGTTTCCAAAACACACTGAGCAACACCAATCAATTTTTAACTGAAAAAAAGCTTGCACATATACTCTTGACATCTATTACTATGTGGGAAATAAATGCTTCTTAACACTCAGGACAATTCTTCATGCCTCCTGCTTCATCCATTCTTATTACTAGCAACACTTCTCTTCTAAGTGAACATCAACAGCTGAAGACACAAGTTCAGGTTCATGTGCACATGCACGCAAGCATGTACATTTGCATACAGATACAGACTTACCTGCGCATGCGCACACACACACAAACACAAACACACACACACATGCATACACACACACATGCACGCATGCACACACGCACATGCAAAGTAACCCATCATGTAACACTGCTTCAAGTTAGTTAAAAGATGCTGAAGAGAAGAACTAAGACACACAAAGAGAACAAGTGCTACTTACATATTCCAACACCTGATTGGTTTCAATCAGGACATTTCCCTCTGCATCCAGTTTGGCCAAGATGTAATCATTGAATCTGCAGATATCAATATACGATTCATATGAACAATTTCCTTGGGGTTATTCTTCTACAATTCTTTTACATTTGGCAAAATCATGGACCCCTAATACATCATCATTCCTTATGTTGTTAATTATCATTTCCATTGACAATTAACTGGAAAAAAACAGACACAATGATGAGGTAAGGCATGACAAAGATAGAACATAGTATTACAAAGACAGAGCATGACATCACAAGGATGGAGCATGACATCAGAAGTATGGAACATGACATCACAAGGATGGAGTATGACATCAGAAGTATGGAACATGACATCACAAGGATGGAGCATGACATCAGAAGTATGGAACATGGCATCACAAGGATGGAGTATGACATCAGAAGTATGGAACATGACATCACAAGGATGGAGCATGACATCAGAAGTATGGAACATGACATCACAAGGATAGAGTATGACATCAGAAGTATGGAACATGACATCACAAGGATGGAGTATGACATCAGAAGTATGGAGCATGAGATCACAGGGATGGAACGTGACATCACAAAGATGGAGCAAGAGGCTATACCAATGAAAAAGGACATCAGAAGGACGGAACATGACATCCAAAGAACAAGTATATCACAGGGACAGTGCAAGGTGCTACACCAAGCACATTACACGGACGGAAATGACATCAAAAGGATGGAACATGACATCACGAGGGCAGGATATGACATCACATGCACATGACATCACAGGAGTGAGACCTGACATCAAAAGTGTGGGACATGATATCACTAGAGTGAAAATAAAATGTTTGATAAAAAAAAAGAAAAAAAAAGGTTTGATAAAAAAAAGAGTAGGATATCGCAAAGGTGAGATATGACATATAAAGATAAGATATGACACTGCAAAGATGGAACATGACATCATAAAGTTGAGACATGACAATAACAAAAATGACACCACAAGAATATAGGAAACATTCATGATATTTTCACATCTGTGCACAAACCAGTTAACTAATATATCATTACGGGTCTCACAATGGTGTGTTTTACATTCAGAGCGGTAATCTACATATCTAATGAACTTTTTATGAATGCAAATATTTTGATTTATGTAAAATGTTTCATCATAACATGTAGCTTCATATGTGTGACTCTGTGTGTGTGTGTGTGTGTGTGTGTGTGTGTGTGTGTTCTTCAAGTTGACATCTACTTGCCCACATGTTCTTGATTTTGCCCCCTTGCATCCCCTGTTTCATATGTGCATTGCTTGTATTCTTCTTTCTTCCTCTCTATGTGAACGATGACTGTGTATGTGTGTTTAGGAGCACTGCAGAACCAAAATGATTTCCTTTTTCAATCCATTGGGTGATAAAGAATCTTGATCTTGACTGATATGTGCCACAGCACATCTTTTTTTAAGAAAAAAAAAAATCCAACTGAAAACTGGTACACAAAATCATAATTACATAAATAAAGATCCACTGAAATGAATAGAACTGAAAAATGGCATCAGTCATTAAAACAATGAATGACTCATGAACAGATTTCACCTCTCTGCCACTGACAACTGACTCTGCCTTTCAAAATCGACTCATGAACAATGAACTCACTTGGAGCTAAGAATGTAAATCAAGGCCATGTCCAGTCGTTTTCCATGCTGGTTGGTCACCTGGCTGCCGGAAGTCTTGAAGGTAAGCATGATCTGTTCTGTCACGCTCCGCTGGGCAGAAACAGGCAGACTGAAGGTGTGCGTCAACACTGACTGGCCATCCAGCATCACAGAGGCCTCTGAAGACAGAATTACAGGTACTGCTCTTGGATGTTGTTGACTGAGAATTAATGTACCCATCCACATCAGGAGGTTTACGGTTGATAATAACTATTTGAATGGGGCTAAAAGGAGTCAAGGGGTTGGGGGGATGGGAAGAAGGGCAAAAGGGAGATATGACATCACATGAAATCATATCTGCTTCAAACTACGCTGATACTATCAGAACGACAAGTTAAGATTAATACTATCTAGCTGAGAGTGGCGCGTGCAGCACAACCCCCTGTTGCCGAACGCTTGCGCATGGCGCTCAGTCCCTGCCTGACGCGCATATTTCACCACTTTTTAATTAATTTTTACGGTACCTAGACAACAACTGAAGGTGTTGTGTTAGGTGTCATAGGAAAGAACAAATACTCAACTAATCAAACATAGTAATTTCAAATCATTCACTTTCAATGTGTTGTATTAGATTTCATAGGAAAGAACAAATACTCAACTAATCGAACATAGTAATTTTGAATCATTCACTTTCAATGCGTAGACACAACTGTGCGTTGAAAAACATGTCTGACAAGTAAAAAAAAATTCTTTGTTTACATTCTATTCCGTTCTGTTACAACACCAAATCAGAAGATGAAGGGATGGCTGCATCTTCAAATGATTCACTTTCCTCTTCTCTTTCATAGTTTTCTATCTCTCTGTCACTCCCCTCATCACCAGATCCACTTGTAATAGGATTTCAAGTGCTTCTTTGAGTGAGAAATCTCTGCCACCCCTTCGTCTGACCAACATTTTTTCACGCGCACAGTTAGCAGCAAAGCCCGGTGCCGTCAGTTCCTTTGTTCCGAAGATGCTGGGGTCAGCCAACTTCATGACAGAGCACTGAAAGTAAGGTCTACTACTCACTACAACATCCCCAAGACTAGTTACAGAGCTTATTTCCCTTGGATCATTTCATGGAAAGTGTAGGAATTTTTTTTTTATGTTCCAGTCACACAATTGTGTGTGACATGGCAGAATGTACTGTTTGTCCGTCACCCAGCCTTGGGTGTCTCAGCTCAAGGGATAGAAATCCTGTCACCCACGATTAGGTGACTCAGCTGGTAAAGGTTAAAAGCAGAAATATCAGTTTTATGTTAGGTGGCTTGGATTTGACCGTACCAGCTTCTACATACAAAATCAGTGATCTGACCTGCTGAGCTGATCACACACTGAAAGCCATTTTTTTTTTGGTGTGAAGAACTTCAGTGTGGAGGTTTACACAGACCTTCTGGCTAAGATGATCTTCAGCATGGTGTCTAACATCTGCTCATGAACTCAGCATCTAATGGGATTTAATAAATATTACCTTTTGCTTATCTTGACTAAGTCCACTATTGTGGACAGCTACACAGACAATGATAGTGTGTGTGTAAATATATGTGTGTGTGTGTGTGTGTGTGTGTGTGTGTGTGTGTGTGTGTGTGTGTGTGTGTTGTGTGTGTGTGTGTGTGTGTGTGTGTGTGTGTGTGCGTATGTGCATGTGTGAGCTGATGTGTTGTATGTATGCGTGTGTGCATATACATAAATAAGCAGCCCATGCAGACTCATTGTACTATTGGATAAGAGCTAAAAATCCTAAAACTTATGTGATACAAGCTATTTTCTAACACTGATGATCAATGAAAGCCAATCAAAAGATTACTTTTGAAAAGTTTGTACTTTTAGACACTGCACGTTTGTATAATTATTCAAATGATGACATAAGCATTTGAAAGTCTTTACCTTTCTCACAATGTATTCCTGAATAGTCGCTCTCTGAGCAGTCACAAGTGAAATTTCCAAAGCGCCAGTGCTCATAGCAGTAACCCTCATTCTTGCAGGTGTCTTCTTTGCACCCAGTCTCACAGGCAGGTGCGACCTCTGTAAAGATAGCAAGTGAACTCAGCAAAGAATTTGGAAGTTTATCTGAAGTATGCATTTTGCACAGGTTATGTATCTGTTTATACTTTTCCTCAAAGAATGGAATTATGCACACAATCATTGTTTGAAAAAAAAAACATTTTCACCAGAACACTAACAAAACCAATAAAAACTCATAGCATTACAACAGATTTTGTTGTCAGACTTGTGACTAGACAAGCCTTTCTTCAGGGTGTGTGAGCATGGGGTTGCATGCTGATGCAACAAAACATGATGTCATTCTCTTACAGGCAAACATCACATCGCAGTTTGCTAATGTGTATCCCTTTTCGCTGTCCTGTCTATTACAAACCACATATGTGACTTCCAAGAATAAGTCTCATGTCACCCCGTGGTCATGTTCCGGGTGTACTGTACATTAATAGTTTTTTTTTCTATCAACTCTGCAAACTGCTATCCACTCCGAGCCATAAATCCATAAATTCACACATTAAAAAACTCTTTCCAAACACAATTTGCAGTTTCATAGTAACAGTATCAAAAAATAAGATAGCTGAATAAAAAAAATCCAAGTCATTGTGTTGGAAATTGGCATCTGCTGACATTTTTTGCACCCATAGAAAAAGATTCAAAGCACCCCCCTCCCCTCTCACACACACACACACACACACACACACACACACAAGCATTTCTATCTTTTTTCGTTCCTACCACTCCTTACCACCATGTTTCATACCTGCTGTGTTGCCCCTGGCCATCACTCCCTGCCGCAGCCGAATCTGATGCTGGCCGACACGCATGCCACGGACGCACCCCTTCAGGAAAGGGCTGGCTGTTCCGCCATCCTCTATCCCTCCCACGTACAGCTTCAGAAAGGGACTGGGCTGTTGGAAGGGGCGGGGGATGAAGACGGTCTCCTTCTGCACACTGTCTTTGAAGGGGTCCATGGAGTAGGTGGTGATCTTGGAGTGTCTGTACTCTATGATGTGGGACTGGTCACCATAGATCAGCTTGGTCAGGTTGTAGTACTCCTGGGCCACCACCTGCTGCCACTCCCCATTGTTCAATGGCTCTGCACAAAACACAATGAGAACACAAGGCAAAATTACAGCAACAAAAAAATGAAAAAGAAAAAAAGCATGATATGCATAAAAATGAGAAATATTATCCCTGTTTTTCCATGCCAGTAGATTACATGGAGCTGTTACAGATACTGGGCTGTTACAGACACTGGGCTGTACAGACACTGGGCTATTACAGGCACTGGGATGTTACAGGCATTGGGCTGTTACAGGCACTGGGGGCTGTTACAGACATTGGGCTGTTACAATCACTAAGCTGTTACTGACACTGGGCTGTAACAGACACTGGGCTGTTACAGACACTGTGTCGCTACTGGACGCGCTGGACTGATACTGAACACTAGCTTATTACTGACACTTTGCCATTAGACTTTGGCCCATTAAAGACACCATGCCATTACAGACTGAAGACCAGTCGAGAGAAGGGCTGTTACAAACACTGGACTTGTGTAAAAACACAAGGCCATTACTGAACACTAGGTCATTACTGACACTTTGCCGTTAGACACTGGTCCACTAATGGATGAAGATTTGAAAATTATGCTTCCAATAACTTGGCAGAAAATACTGATTCAGAGAGATGAGGGTATTCTAATCAAACATTATTGCAATGACTGGGACACAATTTTTTTTTTCAAAATTTCAGTCACATAAAGTGTACATTTTCATAGGTTCTGAAAGGTTTATCTGTACATAAATAATTCAGTTTACTCTGAATATGGAGTTAGGTCTGGGCTTGAAGATCTGCTGCCTGCTAAACTGGGACTTTAACAGGAATGATGTGCATGTGCACTCGTATTGTAGTACTCGACAACATACTGGTCAGAATTTGGAAAACAAACAAACAAACAAACAAACAAAAAACTGATCAGAAACTGAAAAAAAGTTTCTTCATAGGCCAGGAAATTATGACCCCCATACAGTTATGTAGCATACTGCAGAGCCATACCTGGAGCAGTGATGGATCCACTGACGATGGAGTGGTAAGAGTTGTAGGTGAAGAGAATAGTGTTCCTCTGCTGAAGCTCCATCTGAACGAAGTTAGACAGATGATCATGAGCAAAGAAGAGAAGGGCATCACTCTGGAA
>JADBJO010000201.1:610000-642500 GCA_016801955.1 Conus betulinus
TGTAAGGGTTAACAATGTGACCATGAAGGACCTACTGTTAATCTGGCCTGAGAGATACTTTAAGAACTACCATGAAGATATATATACAATGTGGATGAAATTTCTGTCAGCGTCCATGATGCCTGTCTTCCACGGGAGCCTAGCTCATTCACCTGTGGGTAGGAAGCAGACCTGACTGTGTCCACTGTCCCTGTGTCACATGGGAGCCCAGAGAACACTTAACTCTTGGTTGGATCAAGACAGGGCACAAAACCAATCCAAAGTGATTGACAGTTCTGATGAGATTGCAGCCTATGATCCTCAACAGTTGATCCATGATACAAATCACTGCAACCTGGGTGCGGGTGATTCAGGCTGGCTGTTGTTAGGGTGTTTTCATGTCCTCCTATTTCTCTTTTTCTCTTACTCTTTGGGTCTCCTCCTTTCCCATCCATTCTTCAGTCCTCCCCCACCTGTCCCACCTTCATCCATCCACTCTCCCCTTCTCCCTCCCCCCCTGCACTCCCCAAAACATACACATGCACATACACGAAAACACACACACACGAAAAAGGCCCACACAATAGTAAATGCCACAGCTTTACTAAACACAGCCTTTCCAGTGGTGTAGTTTCTCTTACCTGGTATCTCTAAAAAGCTCTGGTGGGGCGAGTCATTGTTTCCCCTTCTCTCCAAGAGCCTACTCTGGCTCTCTAAAAATGCTACTAATGTAGCAACAGCTTGCGCGCGCGCACACACACACACACACACACACACACACACACACACACACACACACACACACATCCCACACACACACAGTGTTATATCCGGGCAAACCACTACTGAAGTGGGTTCACAGGGTCATGTCTCCTTGCCCTGACAGGTGTCAGAGCAGCACAGCGTGCTGTTTGTTTCACCTGTATCGAGCAGCACTGTGCTCATGTCATCTGCAGTGATGAAAAGGAAAGCTGACCTCCACTCTTACCTCCAACCATGGCATCGAAGTGTGGGCTGAACCTCTCCAAACCTTAAAACAGAGTGGTTTGTTCTTAGTTCCACATTGCTGGGAGTTGCACTGGCCTCATCAGCTGATGGAACAGGAGGGCTAGGGTGATCTATACTGCCTTTTACAGCCTGAAACCTAAAAGCTGGGTGTTGTAAAGGTGTGGTGCTGAAATTCTGACCGTTTTTGGATATGAAAGCGTGTGCTTTGACATGATACATTTAGTGTGATCATATTAATGGTCCGTGAATGACAACTGAGACTAACTTATATGTGTGTGCTTGTACGCTATCAGTGTGTGTTAACTGGAAGCAAAATAAGAGACAAAAGGTATTTTTTTAAAAAAGATCACAGCCAGCATTGTGATTACTATCACAAATCACTCACTTACCAGACACAATTTTCACATTGAACATGTTTCCAAAGAGTGTCCCTTGGAAGTCAAATCAATCACTTCACTTACCAATTTTCACACTGACATGTTTCCAAAGAGTGCGTCCTTTCACTCACTTGACACATTTTCACACTGAACATGTTTCCAAGAGTGTCCCCTTGGAAGTCAAATCACTCACTTACCTGACACAATTTTCACACTGAACATGTTTCCAAGAGTGTGTCCTTGGAAGTCAAATCACTCACTTGGACACAATTTTCACACTGTGTTTCCAAAGAGTGTGTCCTTGGAAGTGTGCATGAGCAGGAGGGCGTTGTGATGGTGCGTCTTGAAGTGGAAGCTCAGGTCTCCCTTGGTCCAGCGATGCAGCCTCAGGTGGCTGTGTTCCGTGGTAAAGGTGACTGTGTTGTCCAGACGTTGCTTGGCTGGAGGACAGACAAAGAGCACTGTGCAGTCCTTTGTTAGTGTGGTTAAACTCTCTAACTCACCTGCATGGACACATTTTGGTACATCATTTTGGTCTTAGAAAACACATTGTTAACAAAGTATGCTTTTGTTTTTTTTGCTTCTTTCAATATGAAATATCCAATTTTCATCTTTTTCAATCTACACATATTTGCAATTCCTTTCTCTTCTCAGCATCGACTTAACATCACTTCAGTCAACACACCCCCACCATCTCTATCATCCCTATGTATCTTTATTGCTCACTCATTTCTATCTGCTCGGCTACCAGCTCCCTTTTTAGTTTTTTTTTTTTTTTTTTTTTTTTTTTTTTTTTTTTTTTGGGTGAAAAAAAAAATGGGGTGAAAATCTCTGCGCACTGTCCTCTTTCTGCGTATATGCATCTCTTCTGTTGCTTGAGCTGCTGAAAAAAAAAAAATTTTGATTTTGCTTTCCATATGACATTTTCGTGTGTAGCTGGATTTGTTGACTGTTAAACAATACACAATCACTGACCAATTTTTCTTTTTTCTTTGCACGTTATATCCTGATCGACTTAACATCACCATACACAATCTATTAAAATCTCAAAGAAAAAAAACTGCTTTTGGTCAAAGCTGGTTTGTTGACTGACAATAACAATCACTGACCCTTTGTTTTCTTTGCAATGACACCATCTTAACAAGAATTGCAGAAGAATTGAAGAAGAAAGCCACCTCATATTAAACATTCATGTAAACGAAACAAAACAAAGCTTATGACCATAGGGAGTTCCTATTATACAGCATCTCCTCTAATAATTGCCTCATGAATTGACACTGACTGCTCTTAAGGGACTGTTAATGTTGAAGCAGTTGCAGAAAAAGCCTGACTTTGGTTGTGCATGGGAAAACAGGAACAAACAGTGTGAGAACAACGCCTCAAAGATGAGATAACAGAAAGTTCATCAACTTCAAGCGACCATCCCCCAAAGACAACCAACGTCCACCCACCACTCCCCCAGCATGTGAAAGGTCCCAGGGTCATGTTGGCGGTGCCGGAGTTGACGGAGGAGAGGGCACGATGCTGCAGGAAGGTCATCTCCATGATGGGCAGCTGAGGCTTGTTGTGACTGAAGCCCTTGTCTTCCTGCCACTCCCTGCCCTTGGCTGCTGGAACCAACAATGTGGAGATATAACTGCAGTTTGTCCACCTTGACTTAAGGCTGTCTCAGGCCAATTGACATAGGCTAGAACACCAAGGCTACATCTGGAACCAACAACGTGGAGATATAACTGCAGTTTGTCCGCCTTGGCTTAAGGCTGTCTCAGGCCAATCGACATAGGCTATAACATCAAGGCTACATCAAAATATTGTTTGCTCTGCATAGTTATGCGGGGATTGTCTTCAGTTGTGAAAAGCTCCTAGCATAACATTTTCAGTCTCCAAAATCCCCCAAAGTCAGAGTGTGGCTGCCCATGTGGCGGGGGGGTGGCGGTGGTCACACATGTGATGTTCTCATCCCCAGCTGATGCAATTGTACCATAGTGTTCAACTACTTTGGATGTTTGGATGATCCCTGGAGTCTTTTAGCCAGGGTACGACAACAACAACTGCAGTTTGTTAGGTGTGGTTGTCTTGGTTGTGATGCTGGTTGTCTGTGTCTCTGGTCCCCTTTTTGTTAATCAGTTAAATGACAAAAAACAAAAAAAGAAGTATATAACACTCTAACATACATGGAAGTGCTTATGTGCATGCGCACAAACACTCAAGACCAAACGGGTCCTTGTTAATGTAATAAAGATATGCTATACACACACAGACAGAGTTAAGGTAAAACCAGTCCACACTGACATAGTCAACATTTAGTCAACACACACAAACACACGCTCACACTCAATTGCACACACACACACTCAATTGCACACACACACACACACACACACACACAATTGCACACACACACACACACACACACACACACACACACACACACACACACACACACACACACACACACACACACACACACACACACACACACACACACACACACACACACACACACACACACACACACATATGAGCGCAAGTAAAGCCCATAGGGACAGACAGACACTGACGGTGATCACAGTGGCAGCTGTCATGCTGGCAGTTGTCATCAAAACAGGTGCAGTGGCCCGAGTCTGCTGAGCCAAGGTAATCCACCACCTGACCGCTGGCCGCCTTGAACCATGTCTTCTCTCCCAGCCTGTACACACACACACACACACACACACACACACACACACACACACACACAAATACACATGCACAATACTATGAACGGAAAACATTCAACAATATACCAGCACATTAATGCAAAGCACAAACACACAACACTGCAGTTACTGTTTCACCTATTGCATCAAACCACCATCTGTTACTTTTTTTCCCTGCGCTCAGTCTTCATTCATTTCAATAAAATGACAGTACATTGTTCAAAACACAAGCACAGGTGCAACATTTATAATGTGGTTAAGGGTGCATGAAGGGAGGGAGGGGAGGGGGTATGGCTGTCCTCATCATGGAAAAAGGCAACAACAAACAACTAAACTTACAAAATAGGTGAACGGAGACAGATGTACTTGAAGAACTGTTCACATGATGCTGATGCCTTTCCCAGGGCCATGAGCTGTCCACGATCCATCTCTCTATTTGACAAGCAACAAGGATCACAGTAGGTAAGAAAATTTACATGAAAACCATGCGTGTGCATGTGCGCGCGCACACACACACACACACACACACACACACACACACACACACACACACACTCACACAGCATTCTGCACAGATTTCCATAAATCTTTCCAGAGAGAGCATTGGAGAGAGATTGGGAAGCATGAGAGTTGGGGTGGATAAGGAATCAGGACTGGGCAGCCAAACCTGCTCACGCATGTAAAGAATGACCTCACAATTATTACAATCATCACTCACTGCAAGGTGACATAACAGGGAGTGTTCAGAGAGAGAGGTGGCAGATCTCTCTTAAAGGGTGTTGATGTGAGAGATCAACGCTGGGTGGTGCAGTCAACCTTCCAGCCACTACGTGTGACAGAAGGTCTATTCTGTGTCACGGGGGATGGCTCCTGGAGATGTGTGGGTGGTTGGTGATGATGGAACACTGCCTGACTGAAAAAAAATTGCTCTCTTGGTCACAGTCAGTGAGGACCACAGAAAGGAAACTTGCAGCACTTCAGTGGCACCCGTCCTGCTCCCTCTTCAAAATGGCCTCACTCAGCACAGGACCCTCACTGTCCAAGCATGAAGAAGGCCATCTGGTAACCCTAACATCAGGCCTTTTTTTAGGGTGAAAAGGCAAAGAGCACTGACCTCCAAAGTCTGCTGACAATCATCACAGAGTGGACACCTGTTCACACAGAACTGGAACCAAGAGCTGGACTCCAGTTCAGCAGGATGAAAGAAGAGAACCAAGGTTCCAATCTTGGATGAAAACCAGAACAAGATTTGACAGTCCCTGTCTAGAACCAAGCTCAAAACTCCTCATGACCAGATATCCTGCCACCCAAACTACAGACTTTGGTCTGGGACACCATGTCCTTAAGGGCATCATGCCAATATGACACTAATCTCACATTTACTTTATTAGAACTGCAAATTTATCAGCTCTTAAACAACAGGTCATCATTTCAACAAAAAGCAAAAACACTGATTTTTTTTTTTTCTTCAACAAATGCATCAAACAATCTTATTGTAAAATTTGTTTTAATGAATAAATCAATACCCTTCCACCCTTCCACAGGGCATAGAAGAGGATGATGGACTTCTTAGCTGCAGACTGAAGACATCCTGGATGAACAAAGTAAGCAGCTGGACTGGATATCTTACATCTATTGCACTGTGCACATGACTGAGGACAGAGAACTGTGGAGATTCCCACACAGTCCAAATGTCCACCACAGTGTTAGATGATGGTGAGTTATACTGATGGTGTCTGTGGTGCATTTCAAAGTTTGATTGATATATAAAGATGGAATCACCGTATGCGTTTACTTTCAAATCTCAGAGCAACTGCACAAAGTGTAATAAATAAAAGATGGAATGATTGCATACTTTCACTTTCAAACCTCAGAGCAGCTGCCCAAATTCGCCTTTCATTTGAGTAGGGAGAACGACAAAGAGGAGAGGATTCACCTGTAAGTGAGGTCATAGCGTCGGTCCTCCAGCCTTGGGCCCCGTATGGGAGTGCTGAAGGCAAAGTTGTGCTCAACCATAGTAGCCCCATACAGCTGCCCGTCTCTTTGCGACCCCATGGAGCACTGCACATAGGTGGGCTCCAGGGGCCCACTGCCATCCACGTCGATCAGATAGACCCCAGACTGGATGTGACCTGCTTGGTAGTAGGCATCGCACGTGGCTGGATAATACGCTGCAAAGATATTAAACAATACTTTTCAGTCATTTTTACAGGGTATGTACGATGAAACAAAACACTAATACGGTCACACACACATCATAGTATTAACACTGCGTCAGTTACACTTTTAAAGTATACTGGAATCTATTATTGCCACGGAAACTGTAAAGCAGGCATCTGACTTTGTGTTTGTTACTCCCATAATATACAGAAATCTATTTCATCTTTTTTCTCTTCCAACAACTAACATCTTGACAAAGTTAGCTGGATTCTACCCAGAAGAGCAATAAGTAGTCTCTGGATAGGCTCACTGGAGGAACTGCACCAATCGCTGATGCATTTTTTGAAAAGTCATTCAGTTTAAATACACACACACACTGAACATGCACACAAAAGCACTCGCATACACACATCCCACATACATACACAAACACACACACACACACACACATGTGTGCGCACACACACACACACACACACACACACACACACACACACACACACACACCACATCACATCCTTCTATAGACGGACTCACGGAAGGCAGGCTTTTCCCTCGTAGCTGTCCCCCTGGCACTCACAATGCACACCGTTCCAATCAGACAAACACTTGCTGTCGTGTTCACAGATGTTGTGCAGGCTGCAGTGGTCCACCAGGTAACAGCCGTCCAGCTTCAGGCCTATGGCAGCATGGGAGTCCACCACTGTGATGGGGTCCACTGTCTGCCCCTGGATCTCCACCTTCTTCAGGCAGCCCACATAGCCTTCATTTTCTGTATGGACACACAGAACATGCACACACTGCCTTCATTTTCGGTATAGACACATTACACACATACTGCCATATATAGCCCTTCGTTTTCTGTATGGACACACAACACACACATAGCCTTCGTTTTCTGTATGGACACACAACACACACATAGCCTTCGTTTTCTGTATGGACACACACACACACATAGCCTTCGTTTTCTGTATGGACACACAACACACACATAGCCTTCGTTTTCTGTATGGACACACATCACACATACAGCCCTCATTTTCTGTATGGACACACATCACACAACATAGCCTTCATTTTCACACACTCACACACATAGCCTTCATTTTCTGTATGGCAACACAATGCATACATACTTTGTTTTCTGTATGGACACACAACAACACACACAACTGCCACAGTTTTCTGTATGAAACACACAACACACACACAGACATATATGTCTGACACACAACACACACAATTAGTTTTTTTCTGTACGGTCACACAACACACACAATTAACCATAGTTTTCTCTGTGGACACACAACACACAAAATTAACAATTTGTTTTCTGTATGGACATACAATACACACATCGCCTTCGTTTTCTGCATGACACACACACACACACATACCCTTTATTTTCTGTATGGACACACACACACATAGCCTTCGTTTTCTGCATGGACACACAACACACCATAGCCTTCATTTTCTGTATGGTCACACAACACACACATAGCCTTCGTTTTTCTGCATGGACACACACACACACACACATAGCCTTCGTTTTCTGTATGGTCACACACACACACACACAGCCTTTGTTTTCTGAACAGATGCCCAGTAGACACACATAGCTTTGTTTCCTGTACATACACACAGTACTCAAACATAGCCTTCATTTTCTGTACATACAGTACACAAAAATGAATGTCCTAATCCCTGCTAATACATAAAATCATAGGCAGACACAGTAAATCATCATCACTACCATCACATCACCATCAATAAAAAAAACAACATCAGAACAAAACTCTGACGTGACGTGAATCAAACAAAACTTTACTGTGAATCAAACAAAACTGCACTGTGAATCAAACAAAAAACGTCCTGTGAATCGAAAGTCCCACCATACACCTAAAAACAATTCTTTCTACAGAAAGAGAGAGACTCACGCCTGTATCCCCGCAGTCCAAATCCCAGGATGACTTGCCCCTTGTGACTGAGAGGTCGGCTGTACTGCTGCGTCTTGGTCGACAAGCCATCCACTTTCAAAGTGCCCTGACTGCAACCACAACCAGCAGGACTGTCAAAACACTTATCAAAGGAGTATACACATGCTGATTTTTTCTTGTCTGTATTACAGCTTCCAGCACGAAGTTGCTTTTTTTTTTTTTTTTTTCTAATTTCACTTGCTTTCCACAGTATTTTCTAACAAGAAAAATAATTATAAAAAAAGGAACACATGACAATTAAATAAGCTCCATGAAGAAAAGGCAAACTGTACATAATCTTTTACATAACATCATAAAGACACATTCCCATATATACATAGAATTGTATAACTTTCAGGTGTTTCAGAGAGAGAGAGAGAGAGAGAGAGAGAGAGAGAGAGAGAGAACAAAACTCAGAAAGTTTTAAAAGTACATCTGCTTTGTACTATAATACAGGGAAATGATGAAATTCATACATTATGATAAAGAAAAGTCAGTAATTGAAACAGTCAACCCACCAATTAATTTAAAGTTGAGTTTACAAATTAATGAATGTAACTGAATTTGAATTCTTTAAATGAAAACCAAAATAATGACAGAGAGAGAGAGAGAGAAGAGAGAGAGAGAGAGAGAGAGAGAGAGAGAGAGAGAGAGAGAGGAAACAACTCTTGCAGCATTCTTTCCACCACAGACAATCAACTTAGAAGGCATATGTTTATCACAGATTTGGATGTTCAGGTATTAAAATCTGTTCATCTACAATTCCATTATGCAATTCTAACAAGTTTAAAACATGCACTCATGCACACATGCATGCACACACACATATTACCCTCATGCCCTCTACCTTTGCCCTAAATGTATGTGCATGGTGTGCCACTGCTGGTCGTTGACAATGGCAGGAATGGTGATGTTTTTCACTGTTCTCCTCACTGCGAAGGGATGGAATGAACATCAGCATCGGGCGCCCCTTCCTGATGATCCCTGCCTGCAGCATCACCAACATGGCCACACTGATACACTGTACTGTATCAGGCAGCAACAGAACAGAAAATCCACTCAGCATATACCACTGAATTAGCAATGAAAAACCAAAGATCATTTCAGAGCAGCATACAAACTTTATTTATGAGGAATAATCAGATAATACAATACACATAATGCTTGCACAACCTTGAAACAAATCAGTCCTAAAAGATGTTTGGTATTACAAAAAAATTGTTTCCTGCTCTGAAAACTATCACAAACATAGCTCAATGTCCAGCGCATTCTGATTTCATACAATCTGCAAAAATAAACGGGGGCTGAGCAAAACTACTAATCAGAACAACCAACCACTGCTTGTTAATGTCCAGTTTTTTTTTTTTTTTTTTTTCCTTTCCATACTGAATATTGAAATCACAAAAGTAAGTTTCCAGCTCTTATTTCCAGCCAGACAACACCTCTCAGTTCTTAGCTGTGGGTCTGAAGCTGATTTGATAATCTCTTATGCCCATATATATCACTCTTTCATGGTTTTGACGGTGTCAGTACAATGTAAGTTATATGAAGTCATAGCTAATATGCTATCCTTTCATTAAACATTCATATGGTCTTTTCTCATGTGTTTCCTACACAGAAGACCAGTGAAAGGTAACAAAGAAAGACACGCTCAATTTACAGACTGAAAATGAACAGACTGGGTTTAACCAAAAACAAAACAAAAAGACAGACAAGCTCAAGATTTAACAAATGCATAGACAAACCTCCATCAATCCATAATCGGAACCACCTCCCTCTCTTCGTGACAGAAGCTCCACATAGAAGAGAATGCTGTCTTCCCGAACAGTGCGAAAACTGAAATCTACAGTCAAGTTACTTCCCCTAGAGCTGAGTCGCCAGCGCAGCATGGAGGCAGCATTAGGGAAGGAGATGGGAATGTCCTGCATTGGGTTGCAGCCAAACGTGGGCTTCTCCCCTCCATGGTATCTGAAAAATTGACACAGAGGGAAAACAAAAGCAGTGAAATAGGAGCTTACAATTCTACTGCCTGGGGAGTTTGGTGTTACAAGCTGGTCATGGGTGAATGTGTTGTCTATCACCGATATGAACTCGAAAAAAAAAAAAAAAGGAAGAAAACTAGAGCTTGAAATATAATGCAGAAGGGAAATTAGAGGGTGTGTGTGTGTGTGTGTGTGTGTGTGTGTGTGTGTGTGTGTGTGTGTGTGTGTGTGTGTGTGTGTGTTGTGTGTGTGTGTGTGTGCTCGTGCATGCATGGATGCGTGCGTGCGTGCATGTGTGTGTGTGTGTGTATGGATGTGTGCATGTATGAGAAAGCGTGTCTGAGATAGAGAGAGAGAGAGAGAGAGAGAGAGAGAGAGAGAGAGAGAGAGACAAGACAAGACAAGACAAGACAAGACAAAATTCTTTGTTTACGAGGATAATAGATAAGTACTGACGTACTTTTTTACATCCAGTCCTCACCCTGAGTAGGGACTACAACAAGCTGTGAAATGAATGAGAGAGAGAGAGAGATGGAGTGTGTGTGTGCATGTGTGTATGTGTATATGTGTGTGTGTGTGTGTGTGTGTGTGTGTGTGAGAGAGAGAGAGAGAGAGAGAGAGAGAGAGGTGGAGGTGGGGATACAGACCGGTCTAGACCGGAGTCTGGCGTGAGTTTGTTGATGTTTCACAGGTTCCAAGCAACTTCGTTCTCATCTAACATTTTTTTGCTGGTACTGTCTTAAAGGCAAAATTCATGGAATAATTTATGGTCAGCACAGCTAGATGGATGAGAATAGTACCAGCACTGGTGGACTGGGTAGGAAAGTAAAGGTCAACAGAACTTAAGAGACAGGCCCAAATGTATGTGCGCAAATACTCAGACATACATGCACCCACAGAGAAACAGAGATATACATACATGTACACACAGAGAAACACAGATATACAAGTGTATAATCACACACACACACAACACACACACACACACACACACACACACACACACACACACACACACAAAGGGGAAGCGTGTGACTACAAGGACACAGGTTTCACTCAAAGCAACTGGAGACCAGCCATTTTGACCAGAACATATCTACAGATGCAAGCTCCAGCCCCAGCTGCAGGACTGTACTCACACGCAGGTGTCACTGCCATTGGACAGCTTGTACAGGACAGAGTGGCCATTGAAGTAGACGTTCCTCATACAGCTATGTAGTTCCTGGTCACAGGCAGACCTGCCCATTGCACACACATGGCCACTGAACAAACCATCTCTTTTCTAGACTGTGTTTATGGGTGTCTTAGGTATCGGTGTCTATGTCACAATGCATGTGTGTGCGTGTGTGTGTGTGTGCGCGTGCATGCAGGCGTGCGTATGTGCCTGGGTGCGTGCGTGCGTGCATGCATGTGAGAGAGAGAGAGAGAGAGAGAAAGAGAGAGAGAAAGAGAGAGATGGAGAGGTGAGAGAAACAGTGTGTGTGTGTGTGTGTGTGTGTGTGTGTGTGTGTGTGTGTGTGTGTGTGTGTGTGTGTGCGTGCGTGCGTGTGTGCGTGCGTGTGTGTGTGTGTGTGTGCGTGCGTGCGTGTGTGTGTGTGTGTGTGTGTGTGTGTGCGCGCGTGTGTGGGCACGCATGTACATGTGCTTGCGTGTGTGTGTGTGTGTGTGTGTGTGTGTGTGTGTGTGTGTGTGTGTGTGTGTGTTTGTGCACATGCGCAAGTGTGCGTGCATGCATGCATGTGTGTGTATGCATGCATGCGTGTGTGTGTGTGTGTGTATGTGTGTGTGTGTGTGTGTGTGTGTGTGTGTGTGTGTGTGTGTGTGTGTGTGTGTGTGTGTGTGTGTGTGTGTGTGTGTGTGTGTGTGTGTGTGTGTGTGTTTGTGTGTATGTGTGAGTGTGTGTATATGTGCATATGAGTGTGAGTTTGTATGTGTGTGTGTGTGTGTGCGCACACCTGTATTTGTATACAAGTGTGAGCATGTGTTACCAGGTGTATTTATTCATGCATGCTGGCCTGCAGCCACATGGCACCTGTTCCTGATCACAAGTTAACTCAGCTTTACCCCCATGTTTCAATTGGACATGCTCTCAACACACTGGTGTTGGCACCATCACAGAAGGAAAACAGACAGTCGTCTAACAGTAAATCTCCATTGGCTGATAATCACTGTTATCAGCTGATAAGCATACAACATTGGATTTGTACTGAAGGCTAACAGCATGTTGATGTTGGCTCCTTGGCCACTGATTTTTACTCCATTATAGTAATCCACACCCTTGAGCATCCTACCAGCTGAACTGCAGGACTGTTTCCAGTCGCTGCAGAAAAAAAAGTTTTTTGTATGGCATAAGTGCATGGCTACATAACTCTGTGTGTGTGTGTGTGTGTGTGTGTGTGTGTGTGTGTGTGTGTGTGTGTGTGTGTGTGTGTGTGTGCGCGCGCAAGTGTGTGTGTGTGTTCATGTGCATACGTTTGTGCATATGCATACTTTGTATGCATGCAAGGGAGAGAGAGAGAGAGTGTGTGTATGTGTAGTGTGTGTGGTGTGTGTGGTGTGTGTGTGTGTGTGTGTGTGTGTGTGTGTGTGTGTGTGTGTGTGCGCGTGTGTGTGTGTGTGTGTGTGTGTGTGTGTGTGTGTGTGTGTGTGTGTGTGTGTGTGTGCCATGACTGCATATGTGTGTGTGGTGCTTAATCACATATGAGCAAATGTTTACTAGAAGGTGTGTACAGAAAGTATGCATAAGTCTATATGCATGCATGTTTACTGCAATAAAAAAAATTGTTCTAGACACACATAAGACTCACACACACACACACACACACACACACACACACACACACACACACACACACACACACACACATTCCCCTCATCTAAACTTTTACATGTGTTCACATGTTCTGATTAGCACAGTCCCCTCCTCCTACCCCCCCCCCCCCCCCAAAAAAATGTTTGATGGACAGAGGAAAATCATGTACATCATAACATATCCACTGACATATCAGCCTCGTCAAGTCCATGACAGGCAGCCCATCACTGCATTATACATCTGCTGTGTCATAATAGTCTCATGGGATACCCCAGGCTCTGTGAAAACTCCAGCCGGATCAATAAATCAATAAGCAGTGTAAGTGCTTTGAGACCCACTGGCTACTGGCATTTTGCACACTGCCACCCATGAGGGTTGCTGCTGTTTATTCATGAAGTTTCATCACAGCTGGTTTAACCATGGTTCTACACATTGTTTCTTTTTTGTCCTTTTTTTTTTTTTTTTAACCTTTTTTCTTTTTGGGGGGGTGGGGGTGGGGGGGGGGGGTGGGGGGTGGGGGGTGGGGAGGTGATGGTGGTGAGGGATATACAATAACAGCGAATCCAGTTCCAGTGTAATGTTAAAAATGTTATTGAATCAATACCTTCAGCTACTGGGAAATGTATTCTGTTCAAATGAATAACTGTAACAGTAGGGACATTATGTTAGAAGATACTTTAAGGCAAAACATAACAGAGGAATATGGATAGTGTTACAATTTCTTTGTTGAACTGTCTGGGCCTAAGGAATTTCCACAAAAGGAAAGATATGTTTGAGTATCAAAGACAAAATAGTTATTCAAATTTTTGCAACATCCATTTCAGTCATAAACCAAAATATTAAATTAGATCAGAATGGGGCTATGAATGTATATTTGCCAGTAACAAAACTACATATCAGAAGTGGCCATTTTATTGAATAGTAATTTTGAATTTAGAATTAAAAAGTCAATAAAAGATAGTAAAGAAATTCTATCATTGTGATAGAGAACACAATGTTGGAAATTTTTGCATAAGTTAAAATCTACAGACCGAATAAAGGTGAACCATCTTTTCCACAACTTCACAGAAAGGAACAAAGGACCTTACAACTTCCTATGTAATGATCACTGGGACTGAAATTTAGAGCTCAACCCAAATTCAAACCAAGTATATGAATACAAATAATCCCCAAGCAGAAGAAGTGGTTGTAGACATGATGACAGAACTACACTGCATTCAGAATTCAAAATCAACCCATTATCTTCTATCAACACAGTTGACAAATGCAAACACATTAGCAATGAAATGAATTTACAAATAACAAGAGCTTACACCGTTCAATACAAACAAAGTTGACAATACAGGGGACAAACATGAGGGGTAATCATGTTTATAATCAATATTCATGAATATGGAATATAAGGATTGTGGCTGAGGAGGTGGATAAGATAAGATAAGATAATGTTGCTTATAAGCCCAGCCGACCGCAAAGGGCCACATCAGGGCTGTCACCACATTAAAATCAACTCACCAGTCAAGAGGAGGTGGAATTGTAATTGAGGGTGAAGGTGATATACAGCAATTGTAACCACATATATCATAAGTACATAGACAAAGAGACCTGTAAGAAGAAAAGCCTAACGTACCTCTGGTGAGGACAAACTGGTCCCCCGCCACCAAAGTAGGCCACAGGGTCCAGGCTGATGAAGAAGTCGCTGTTACTGACGGACTGACTGCTCCTCCGTCCGTCCACGGTCACAGACACCTGCCTTCCCCGGTGCTCTATGGTCAGATTGTGCCACCTGAGTAACAGCACACCATGCACTTCAACCAATACGGACTGGCCATGCTGAACACTACATACACGTTCAAGCATCACCTTCGCTTCAAGCAAAATTTTTCTTCTGGGTAACATCCAACATGGACAAATTTGGCTTTTGCAATGTAAGTATTCACAGCCAGTTGTTAAACTGACAGACATTCACTTCCTGTGATCTGCAGTTCAGAGCCTAGCCATCAAACTAGCAGCGTAGTTTGGTTTCTGTGAGGGTCAAGGTATAGATAGCATCACGCAGCCAGCCAATGTAGCTCCTACAAAACAGCATATTCTAACTGAATATGGATCTGGTACTATATTTTTTGGGGAATATGTATGCATGTGAGTGTGAGTGTAAGATGGGGGGGGGGGGGGGGGGGGGGGGGGGGGGGGGGGGGGGGGGGGGGGGGGGGGGAGAGAGACAGACAAACAACAGAAAGACAGGCAAAGACAGACAGACAGAGACTTTCTCCCAGTGCATGCGTGAGTGCATGCGTGTGTGTGAGAGAGAATGTGAGTGTGAGTGTAAGACTCTGTGTGTGTGTGTGTGTGTGTGTGTGTGTGTGTGTGTGTGTGTGTGTGTGTGTGTGTGTGTGTGTGCGCGCACGCGCGTGTGTGCTTGTGTGCGTGCGTGTATGTGTGTGTGTGTGTGTGTGTGTGCGCGCACGCATGTGTGTAAATGCAGCGTGTATGCATACATGCATGCGTGTACATGTGTGCGCATGCGTGCGCGCGTGTTTGTGTGTGTGTGTGTGTGTGTGTGTGTGTGTGTGTGTGTGTGTGTGTGTGTGTGTGTGTGTGTGTGTGAGAGAGGTCATGGAGACAGGGGGTGGGAGGAGACAGAAGGGGAGGAGAGAGAGAGAGAGAGAGAGAGAGAGAGAGCGAGAATCATCTGTCTTGTATTATATTACTTTGTGAAAATATGTGGAATGACAATGCACTTACACTCTCTCTCTCACACACTCTCTCTCTCTCTCTCTCTCTCTCTGTCTCTCTCTGTCAATACACTTTTGAATTTAGCTATATATATATCCATGAAGTAAACAGGAGAATTCTGACAGTAAAAAGTTTTGATGTATTTTTATTTTTGTAAAATACACTATTTCACCCTTTCGTTTTGATATGTATTAGAATATCATATGTTGCATTTATGAAACCCCCTTTCAGCATGGGGCTTTGGCCTTCATCTGAATAAAGATTCACACACACTCTCTCACTCTCACACACACACTCTCTCTCTCTCTCTCTCTCTCTCACACACACACACACACACACACACACACACACAGTGTGAGAGACATTAGTGACTGAGACATGCAAAAAGCCTGGATATCCTGATGTGGAGACGAACGTAGTATTCTCCCTCCCTCCCCTCCTCCCACCACCCCAATCTCCACCCCCTTTCTCTCTAAATACCTGTTATCGTTGAGGCCAGAGCCGAGGGGAAAGTTGAGGTCCTGCTGACCAAAGGCCAGTGACACGTGCAGCAGGCCGGAGTGCAGAGCGGCAGTGATGTGGTTGTGGTAGGGCGACGACCCTCCCCACCGCGTACACCAGGATGCCAGAGGGCTCCTCCGTCTGTTAGCACAGGAAATGAGTTCACACAATTTAGTCAGCAACATGCATGTACTCTGTCTTGGTCGTCAGCTTTGATCTCACGTCTTTCTGAGCAGCTCATTCTCGTTCAAATAAAAACGAGTTTTGGGCGAAGAAAATCGGGATTAACAGATCAGTCCGTCTCGATGTGATAAGATAAAGGGAGGTGAGGCTAGCCCTAGAGGGGCCTGAGTGACTTTTATCAATTTTCTGTGTACTCTGATCTCTTAATGTTTTTGTGCGTTAAATTGTGCTTGACTTGAGTCGGCCTGCTTGTTGTTCATATCTCATTTCATGTTTGAATCTATTTCTGTCTGTCACGCGGAACACAAGCACTTTTAGGGGGCATAAGCCTGAGGTGAATTTACTCCGGAGGCATTCATGAGTATTTTGAACAGCACCCCCAAAATCTGTCGCCGACAAGTACCCGGAAAGTTGCTCTTTCCACCACTAGTAAGGGAATGGGTGGAGGTGCATTTTGATATAAAAAAATACTACTTGCTGATTTTCATAGAGATTACACTCCGAGTCCTTCCCCTAGATAACAACGCCTGCCACCTCTGCTCGTCACAGTGTATGGCCTGAACATCTATCTTTTTTCTTTTTCTTTTCTTTTTCAAATGACGGCAACTCAATTTCTGGTCATTGTTGTTTCAGACACTTTCTTCTTCCCTGCAAAACCTTTAACAAATTGCAGAACTTATTTGAACACGCAGTTGTATGACATTTGCTGGGTTGGTGATCTTTTCACATGTGAAATGGATCAGATCGAGAGGGGGAGCGGGGGCAAGCTGGTGGGGGGACAGATCGGGCATGCCCACACAGCCAGATCTGCCCAGGGCGGGATACCCTAGGCGCCAAAGGGATAGCATGTACAGTCGGGGGATAGGCCAGGTTTGGGCGGGCGGACAGTTTCGGCTGCGTCACCGGGCAGTGACCCCTTGGCTTTAGGGATCAGACCATAGCTTTCTGCCGTTCATCCTTTCTCTTCTCTAGATCTGTATGTGTATGTCAATATTAATCAACACTGGTGCCTCTGATACCAATACAGGGGAGGAGTGAAGGAGGCTGGTTACGAAGCCTTCTGTGGCGCCCCCAACGGTCTTCAAGACTCCGGGATAGGTGATAGAAGACAGGACCCATTCATCGTCACATTCACCGTGCCGCCCATCTTTTGTGGTAGAGGATTCCACCCCTCCCGTCACACCCTATCCCAGTCCCACCCTCTCCACCACGTGGTCCCTCTTCTCCTGCTCTCTTCCTGATCTCATGGTCTATTTCTGAATTGTCCCGACTTTTCCGCTTTTCCTCCTCCCGCAGACGGCCACGTGGGGAGCGTTATTTTGTGCTTCTTTTATTATGTCTCCTTATTTGTGACTTCTCAAGAAGGCATTAACAAACAAACAAAAAAATTCACTTGTCTGTTTTGTGTTAAGTATAGAGCGTAGGCGTACGTTGCTTCTCTTGCGATGCTTTGTGCTTTTATTGGTTAGACTGGCTTACATAACATGAACTGAATTTTACCTCGCAATAACTATGCCAAAAGATCGTTATTGCACATATCAAAGAATGCAGAAAGCCATGAAAACAATGCACTTTCTAACAAAAATATACGATAACTGATCGTGTGTTTACCACGGTCATTTCCATTGCAATACAGACAATTACTCACGATGGAGAAACAAAAAAGGACATTTCAATCACAATGTATTTCAGTTCAGGAAATGTTGGTGATACATGACGGCTCCGTCATTTTCGGCCAATCCGAAAATGCCTTACAATGAAGAAAAACCATCTACAAATATCAACAAAATATATTTCTAGCACAGCTTCCAAAAGGTGGGGAAACTGCTTGTACGAAAGAAGCACGGAGCACTGACTCCCAAGAGGGAGGCCGATTCAAACGCAAGACGGAAGCTCATGCGTGTGGTCTAGTAAAAGTGCAGTTTTGACGCAAGGCAGAATCTATATCAGAAAACCTTCATTTCAGTGTCAGAAATAGCTGAATACCACAGACTCGCGACAGAACTCCATGTAGACGAGGGGCTCCTGAATCGTCTCGAACTAGCGAACAAAGCAGTTTAGACACGTCCGCTATTTTTCCTTACCCCATGCTTTTCTGGTGCTGTGTTCACACATCCTGCTATACCTCGGTTCCTGTGTCAACTGCGTACCAAACAACTAACTTCCATGTTTTTGGTTTGTTGGTTCTTCACTCGAACGGTGTCAGTATAATTCATGTGTCATGACAGCAAGTTGACAGTTCTATTCACTAGTGCGCTTCACTCCATCTTGCGAGGGGCAGTCTGTCAATAAAGTGCTGGGATATAACACTCATTTTCTCGTAAAAGCATGTCTGCATGGAATATGGGGAACTAGGTAAGTATCTGATGTAGCTGTGGGCTTTACTGACACCATGACTATTTCAGCAATTCATCTTGGCCCGTATCCTTCTTCCACTTTCACTCATTTTCCCATGGAAACCAGTTGTCCATGGAACCTAGCCACGCTGGTTCACGTGTGTCCAGAATGCTTTCCGATAAAGCTCGCGCATCTTCAGCACTCTGGAACTCTGTACTTTTTCGAGTCCTCAGTTGTCGCTTGATTAAAGAGAATGCGGAACCAGTCACAAGGGGATAAATCAGGATAATATGGGGTAAGGGGGTCAGTGGTGTCCACCAGGTCAAAGGTGACCGGGCTGCTGTGGAGCTTCCACAGGTACTGTCATGATGCAGCAGAAAACCCTCGATTCCAGTGCAGAAAGGCGTTCTGCACCATGGCCTCCAATACTTCAGGCGGACAATGGTTGACATTCCTATCCCAGGTCACTGTCTTTCCGTTCTGAAGTGGCATGGATGGCTACATGGCTGAACCTTGAAAAGAAACACGTCACCTGCGCCACTGATCTGCCTGCACTCTACAGCTTTTCAATTTTGCAGGTGGATTCTCGCCTTGGATTGTTGCTTTGTTGAGAGGGAACCGAGTTGAACGCCTCATCTCCATTTAAATGTCCCAAATGAGCATATGTGAGGTATCAATCAACCCTTGCTTGCCTTTTCCGTTCATCATTTCAGGGCACCAATGAACCCTTGCTTTCTTTTGTTCATCATTCAGGGCACCAATGAACCCTTGCCTTCTCCGTTCATGATTCAGGGCACCAATGAACCCTTGCCTTCTTTTGTTCATCATTCAGGACACCAAGCACCCTTTGCCTTCTTTTGTTGATTGTTCAGGCACCAATCAACCCTTGCCTTCTCTTGTTCATCATTCAGGGCATCAATCAACCCTTGCCTTCTTTTGTTCATTGTTCAGGGCATCAATCAACCCTTGCCTTCTTTTGTTCATCATTCAGGGCACCAATCAACCCTTGCCTTCTTTTGTTCATCATTCGGAGCACCAATCAACTCTAACCTTCTTTTGTTCTTCATTCAGCGCACCGATCAGTCCTTGCCTTCTTTTGCTCATCACTCAAGTAATGAAGGACCCAACAGGCACAACGTTTTCAAAGGCCAGGTTCATCATGGAGAATGACACAGATACTTCCTGATTAACTGCTCATGATTTCAACATGGGTAATTCTTGGATTCTCCTCAAGCAACTGATGACCTTTTATGAGACACCTCTGGAGTAACAACCGCCTCTGGAGTAATAACGGTTACTGGGCGACTGCTTACTACGGTCATCATCTTTGAGTGCTGATATATCAAGTTGATTTTTTTTTTATTCAATGAAACACAAACGAAAAAAAACTGTTTTGCACAGCAGCTGTTTCCAAAGAAATATAATACACTTACAAAGCGTTCGTTGAACGAATTCCCCTGGCACCCAGTCATACCAGATCATAGCATGAAAATCACTCTGTAAAATCGCCATATTTCCTTGAAGAAGACCATCACCATGACGCCATAGTTTATCCTTCTGGTTTCCAAGAACGCAAAGATATTTGATACTTTAACTTCGATGTGAGTTGGAGTAAATTATTACCCTACTCATTGTTTCAACAGTCTTCTGTTCAGCTACTCAATGAGCCCCGCCTCCGCCCCCCCCCCCCCCCCCCCCCCCCCCCCCCCCCCCCCCCTTTTTAAAAAAAAACCCTTCCCCTACCATCATATTTTACGTAATATTTAGTATTAAAGCCTATTTTACACTGTACTAGCTGAGGGTTGGACTGATACTGATATTACAAACACTGCTTTTTCTAGCTATGGGTAAGACTGGTACTGTAAAGACTGGTTTCCCTAACAAGGCAGTGCGCCAAATTTGCGAGTGTTAGCGAGGAGCGAGCAAACGCTGATGTCTGAGAAGCTTCAACGAGCCAGACTGGTTCTATGAATACATTTCTGTTGTCTAGGCATTGTGGAGTAGACGGTTCTATGAATGTATTTCTGTTGTCTAGGCATTGTGGAGTTTTCTGTCTTTTGTGGATTCATCATTCAAACGTCGCGCCGTCTGGCCGAAAATGACAGTGTATATGTACATACACGCAGCGCTCACTGTGACTGTGGTGGGGGAGACCGGGGCTATCGACAGTCGGACCATCGGTTTTAAGCTTTAATTTATTTGGTCACGTAACTAAGTAACAAGACTGCCTGCCTTCTTGCACCAAAAGTATGGCGCCTACATGTTGCAGACTGGTGATATTAATTGCTGACACACACACACACACACACACACACACACACACACACACACACACACACACACACACACACACACACACACACACACACACACATTTTGATCACACACACACAAAGATTTTGTGTAAATGTTGAATTGTTGAAGATGTGTTCGTATCAGTTTCATAGCGAGTGAATGATAGTATCAGTCAGATATGTGTTCGCATCAGGTTTCACAACAAGTAAATGGTGTCAATCAGATATGTGTTCGCGTCAGGTTTCACAACTAGTGAATGTCATCAGTCAGATATGCACAGCTGCGAGCAAAACATATATCAAGGTATCGTTGGAGACTGACGCTAGTGTCAGTTGTTAAAGACATCCCACTAAACATAAACATTTTATTGTCGGTGCAAGTTGGTCCCTGGTACCGACATGCCCCGTGTGGGACAACACATCCCATAAAAAGCATACACAATTTAAGTTGGTCACGTACTGACTTATGGAAATAATGACCCCCCCCCCCCCCCCCCCCCATGGATTTCACGAACACTGTTCTGATTAAAGCCATGTCCGTGACAGCAAGAGAGTATAAAGAATTAAAATTAAAGTAAACAAGTCTATAGATCATCATCATTGTTGTTCATCCCCTGGGTCAGCAAGTGAAAAGGGGGTAAGAATGGGTCCACTGCATGCTGTGAAAAAGCCCTGGCTCATTTGAAATGGGCAGCTGCTGGGAACAGCCCAATCTACATTGGCCACAGCTATAACTCTGCATGGACTCTACATTTGGAACGTGCAAATCCTGAGAAAAGCCCAGTCTACCTTGACTACAGCTGTGACTATGTCTCGGACTCTCCGTGAACAGAAGACTATGAACTCTAAACAGTATTTTCCCCTGATTTCCTTACCTTCTGATCTTTTTGTGTTTTATTTTATCTGCTGATAGTTTTAAAAAAAAGGTGCTAATAAACCTAACAAAGACATCTGTTTTTTTCTCTTTTTATCATTTTTCTGGTGATACAAAGCCTAAGTTATGCCAAAGTGTTGCTTTCCTTTCTGCTAGTGTTTGATTAGGTAGCCTGGTCATTGAAGTCGATAGGAATGAAGACAAACCTTCTTTACACACACACGCACGCACGCACGCACGCACACATATATATATATATATATATATATATATATATATTTTTATATATATACATACTGATTTTTTGCGAGTTAGGAAGAGTTAGGAACGATTCATGCTTTAAAACGATGGCCGATAATGATTGCCAATATCTGGCCTACATCTGTTGCGTCAATGAAAACTAGTCAAATCTAAATCCTTACTGACATAGTGACACAGGTTCTGTGTGCCCCATGTTGGGGGTAAGCTGGACCACGGTTTGGGGCAAATCGGATACTCGTTTTCAATTAAAAACAAACAAAACAAAACCCCCCACTAAACAGCAGTTTTTTCATATCTTTGAGAAAAGAAACATTCGGTTGCAGCCAAGCACGCATCAGGATCTTTTTGTACGGTTTAAGAATAGCCTACAACTGGCATCCAGAGTGAAGAGGTAAGTGTCTGTTAGTTCGTCCTTTGTTTCCATTGGTTCGAATGTCGTACGTGGGATTTTGAATGTTGAATCAGTCGAAACGCACTGTGTCTGTTTTGTGATTTGTTCTTTCGTGCAGCGATTCGGTAATTCTCTATTTTTGCTTTTATGAGTCAATAAAGGTGGGTCTTAATTTTTTTTATGTTCCCCATCTTCTGTGCCACCTCAGTGGCATTGCACCCACGCCACTCATTCTGGACCCCCCCCCCCACCCCACCCCCCACCCCGTTCCTCCCCGCGTCCACAGCCACAGACCGGTCCGGCCCGCCGCAGCCCCGGCACGGGCAATCCATAAAAGCAGTCAATGTCAAATCATCAAGAGGCAACCCACCAGAGGAGACACTGCACTACTGCCGAGTCACTTAGGTGGTGTTCAGCGGTGCCTTTTCTGATCAAGCATACGCGGGACACCAGCTACTAACCCCCTACTGACGACAATAATTGCTTAGACGCGGGGCCGGCGTGCGTGCGCTCTCCCTCCGGAGGGAGCCATCACGTCCGTCCAATGACGGCCCCATGAATATGCCGATGCTGGTGACCCTGCCCACAATCAAACCATGGCCAAAGAAGCGGAGATGACATCGGAACTGATGTAACTATGAGAGCAGGGCATGAAGGACCACAGAAACTGAGACCTTTTTTTTTTTAAATGCTGATCAATGAGGATGAAGATGATGCTACAGATTTTCATTCCGGTCTGAAACTGCATGGCAGGGCTATACTCTACGCTTACTTTCATAATATATCCAAGCATCACCAGGCCCGTGAGATACAGATACCTGCAGTGCTGGTCCGGAAATTTGAACAACGCTCTCAGAGACGCATCCATACAGTGTATGCAACTTGACTGTGTGGTTCCAGTTTTCCCAACGGAGCCCATAGCAAACTCAACTCTGGGCAGTAGCAGGTCGGGGCAGAAAAAAAATCCCACAAATATATAGCTCTAATGGCAATCGAACCCACGACTACCCAACCGGGAGCCTGTGATGCTAACCATTCGACACGGCGGCTGGTGTGAGTCAACAAAGTTTGCCAATGGAGGGGCCAAATTAAGTTCCCTTTGATGTTCCTTCGGTATTTTTTTTTTCTTACATGGAATTATGAAAGGACCATGGAAAGCGCACGCGACTTGGTTTATCAGCGCCCCCCCCCCCCCCCCCCCCCCCCCCCCCAGCCAAGACTGCCGATCGATGGCTCAGCCGACTGTGCGCATGACAGGACGGACGGAGGGTGGGGGAGCTGTGCGCGCGCGCGCGTGTGTATGTGTGTATGTGCGTGTGTGTGTGAGGAGGGAGGGGAGTGAAGGAGTGGGGGGGGCTGAAGGCTTGTGTGCTGCATAAAACTGGTCACGATAGTCCCATGGGCCGACGGGAACCTGGCTACCGTGACCTATTATTCAGCTGGGCACGATGACACTCACTTCAGCAACAGGATCTTTCTGTCTTTCTCTTCCTGATGTTTCCCTTTTTTTGGTTTGTGTTCTGGTTTATTTGTTTGTTAGTTTGTTTATACGTAATCAATAGTAACAATACGCGCAAGCCTGACATTCAGTGTCTGTGTGAACGCTGTGCACATGTGTGTCCCTATATGGTGTCTGTGAGCCCGTGTGTGTGTGTGTGTGTGTGTGTGTGTGTGTGTGTGCTCCTGTTCGTAAGATCATTTAGTAACCACACGCATGTGTTACGATGAGCTGCGGTGTTCAAACCAAAAGCCATACTTCTAAACAACACAGGCCTAAACAGAACTACTCATTCACTATCACTACCCTCGACAAACAATCTGAACCTTAACTCAACACTTCACTCGCTTCTTGGGACAAACGTGTCAATTCGTCTTCTCCTCTCGGTCCTCTTCTGCGCTCTCCTTTGTAACCCCTTCCCTCTCCCCGCCCCCTTCCTTTCCTCTCGACCCACTTTACTCAACTGTGTGTGTGTGTGTGTGTGTGTGTGTGTGTGCGCGCGCGCGCGCGCGCGCGCGCGTCTGTGTCCAAATTCTGTACGTACTTTGTCATATTATTCATTTGACTGTCTACTTTCATACATGCTAATTGTTGCATGTTTTAGTACATTTCCATTTCAAATTATTACATTCTATGCTTAACTACTACTTTCCATTTCTGTTGCTCCCCTCTCCCTTCCCACCCCCCCCCCCTCTCTCTCTCTCTTAAAAAAAAATTTTCTCTCTCTCTCTCTCTCCCCGTGCGAGCATACTTTGTCATATTCATTTTACTGTTTTTTATACATGCTAATTGTTGTACGTTGTATGCTAATTGTTGTACGTTGTAGCACATTTCCATATGCTCCCCCAGCCCACCCACCCCATCCCCACTCTCTTCTTCCCCTTCATTATTATCATTTTTATTTTTTGTTTGATTATTTTTTTTTTTTTTTCCATTTCTCTTCTATTGTTATTTGATGTTCCGCTATGATTGCATGACCGCCTTGTTTGCTTGTTAGCTTTCTTACATTATTTCATTTCACTGCATGTTGTTGTCCCTACTCAGGGCGAGTACTGGATGTACAAAGCACGTCGGTGCTCATCTGAATATCAGCAAATAAAGAATCTTGTCTTCTTGTCTTGTCTTGTCCTCTCTCTCTCTCTCTCTCTCTCTCTCTCTCTCTCTCTCTCTCTCTCAAAGCTACAAATATACCACAGCAGAAGATACGGTTGATTATTCATCTACTGACTGCAACAAACACCTCCACAGCGAATGGATACGAGTGGAAAAAGGAGGAACGATCTGTAGTTAACAGTTCTGTCCAACCAACTGAACACCGAGTGGAAAGGCAAGCTTATCTTGTCAATCGGCGTCTTTGGAAAACTAGATTCAACAGGAACGGGTGCCACTGTGGAACTACTGAGGAAGACAGAACGTCTATTCATTTATTTATTCATTCATTCATTATTTACTCATTGGTCGGGTTTCAAGATATTGCACAGTTCAGGAATGTCGAGCATGTATCGGTTATTCTTATTTTATTTCCTTCTGTCATTCGTTTGGTTGTTTGTATAAGCTCTATACACATTTCTCATCACTAAAATTTCTGGAACACACACCAACATCAACGCGCATCAAGATCATGTCAACAAACTCGGCATGTTTCAGATCCATCTCAAAGTTAGATGAAAGCTGTTCAGGTCCTCTTGAAAACTATAAGGCCATTGTACCTCCAGCAAAGTGCAGACTGACTGATACTGATACGAGTATGATTCGTTTTTCCGATGCCAAAGTTTCGCTTGCGTCCCCATCACGTACACTGTATCTCTCAGATGAGGCGGAGGCTTTCACAGGCAGCGTTCTTTCATGGTCCTGAGCAAAGTCATCTGAGGCAAAGGGGCCGAAGCCTAACTGTTTCCATTCAGCGGGTGGTCCTGTTCCAAATGACTAACAGTTTTGTGGCCAATGGCAAACACAACATTCAAGTCTTGTGAGTCTGATGGAACAGAGAAATTTTGTTCAACTGAAACGCGTATGGACAATCACAGACGTTTATGGCAGTACATGATGAGGCCTCTGGAAAATACTATAAACGTATTTGATTCATGATTCTTCTCTACGTGGTTTGTAATATCAAAGGGTCCTACACCCCACATCTACATGATTTAAAACACACTAGCACTGGAAGAACCATATAAGGAACCTACGATTTGCAAGTAACATCGATGGTCTGGCAGGCATTGAACAGGAGCTTGCCATACTTGTAAACACTCATGCTGACGACTGGATGGAACATCAATAGAAAATGGCATGGAAACACACCAAGAAGAGCAAGCTGATCGCCAGCCACAATACAACCCTCAATACTGATATAATGTTCATGGACATGGGCACTAGTAACAGATATTCAACAGTTACCTTACTAGTCATCTCAGGTTAGCAATGAGAGATCAAAACCAGAACTCCTCTCAAGGACATGACAGACAACCACAGCACTGTCCACATTAAAACCTGTAAGGAAGGACAGGAACACAAGAAACACAAGATCAGGTTCCTGTGTACACTGGCATGTTTTTTTTCCTGTACGCATGCGCGAGAAATGGCTCACAGCGGATCTGGAAAGACAAAACCAAGCCATGGAAATAAGACGTTGCAGCAAGAGACCAAACATCAGATATATTGATCACATCACCCAATGTGCAAGTGCGTCCAACTATCAAGCGGCACTTCAGACTGTAAGAAACTTTGTTGACGTTAGTTAGAAGAAAATACTACCTTGGTATGGCCACGTGACATGATCCAATAGCCTTGCTAAAACTGACAATTCTCCAGGGAACTTTTTGTAAAGAGGGAGACAGAGGAAAGAAAAAAAAAAAAGAAAGAAAGAAAGAAAGAAAGAAAAACGATGACTGACAACATTGCCGAATGGCCAGGAAAAACATTTACAAAGACCCAAGTTTTGGGACGGAGCAGATCGGATTCACCTATTCCCGGTTCGCCTTTTCGAGGGTACCAGCACCCTTAACATCCTCTTGAGACAGATAGGGGATTTCTCCTTGTTTCTTCTGTGGCCTCTATCTCGCCATTCTGTTAGGCGATTAGCCGGAGTGAGCAGCATTTGTGTTCAGAGCTGCGGGCCTGTAGTTATTTCATCGTGGGAGCTCAAGTTACCCTACTTGTTTGCGATTAGACTCTTGAGAGTTTGATTCGTAGTTCTGTTCCGCATAAACTGTCATTTTCGTTCACGACCAATTGTAATTTTCAACCAGTACTGAGACAGGCAAAAAAGCATTTTCCAATGCATTCAGCCGACTGACATGACTCCCCAAAGAATGTGTTGCAATTCTCTTCCTCCCCTCCCCTCCCTCCGCCGCCCCCAAACCTCTCTCAAACATACCCGGACACACATGCAAGCGCTCACACGCGCGCTAAGCACAGAAACAGAGAGAGAGAGAGAGAGAGAGAGGGGGGGGGGGGGGGGGGGACGCACGCAAGCACGCACACACACGCACAGTTTCTATAACACAGGACTGCTTGTAAACCATAACCTGTCTTGAGACAGGTAAAGCGTTAAGCTGTTACCACTCCTTAACATATCTTTTAAACACTTGGTTTAGTACTATCTTTTTTTTCGTTGAGTTTGGGTTAAAGGTACGGACCGTGGCGACTGGCAAAAGCAAGGCATCATACAGCGGGGCTGTCCTGTATATTTTCTTCACTTGCTTGCTTTCTTTTTCTTCTTCTTTTTTTTTTTCTTCGAAAACATTTTTACACCTTCAAGCTGACACCACTTCTACAGTGTGCTGCGCGATCTAGAGAACACGAAGTGAACTTACCTATGTTTGTAGTTAAAGCATCTTCTTCCCAGTCCAGCGAAAGGAATGAAAGTATACAAGATACTGAATGAGAAATACAAACATGTTTGAGTGTACATCTGAAAAGATCCTCGATGGTTACAGAACCTGCAACACCTCTCCCCTTAATTCAGTGATGGGCATACAATTTAACAGCGTAAGGAAAGAAGTGAGCAGAAGGAGGTGCGCAAAACGCTACACACACACACACACACACACACACACACACACACACACACACACAGGCGCGCGCTCACACCCTTTTCACATGCACAATAACTGGAATGATGAGTGGAAAGAGAAAAACCAAAGAATAAAACAGATCAACCATTGGAGCAAAAGAGGAACACACCTAAATAACCTACATTACAGGAATCTGTTCAGTCTGGCCGACGCCGTGTTATACGCTGTGAAAGAAGCGTTCAGCCTGCAGCTCTGTGTGCAGTTTCAGACCAGACTGGCGCTCTACTATTTTTCCATCAGCCTCATCCTCCTTGATCATCATAACAAGCTACCAAATTTTGTGGCCCTTCACGTTCTGCTTTTCTCGTGACTTCAATTTCAGAGGAAAGGAGAGCAATAACTCGGTTGAATGTTCTCCAGCCCCTTAATTAAGCAAATTAAGGGTAATTTTGCTGATGTTTTGATTAGTCTTCTAGGATCCTTCAAGTGTGCGAACTCCAGTAACATATGTGGGGAAACCTGAGTTAGATGTTGAAAAACGATGAGCTTTTGGGGAGTAATTCATATGTCCAGGGGGATAGTGACAAGCTGATAGCAGACTGGCAGTCCGGAAGAGAAGGCGCCTCACCTCCACCAACGGCTATTCATATGAATCTCCTGCGGACCTAAGGACAGCTTATTGGGGCTGGGCGTCAGAGTCTCGGTTCAGTGACCGTCAGACTGCAAGCAGCTCTTGAGGGGCGTTCGCGCGTATCAAGAAGGCTTCAACCTATTAGCTTGTTTGCACCTTGTGGGCCATGGGTCGAAGCAGACACTTGAAGCATTAAGTCCTGGCTTGTGGAGAGGTCTGAGCTGTTGGTATAATGGGTAGTTTTGGGGGATCGCACATGAGTTAGAATTAGAAGTCATGTATCAACTACCCGGTACCCAACCCTTTGTTGTACACGTGTTGGGGGGTGTCCTGTTGATTCCAATGATTGAACTAAAGTAATTATGAGACTAATTGATTGGATTTTCACAATTGTCAGTATAAGTCGTTGTGATGGGTTTGTGTGTGTGTGTGACCAGTGATTTCACTGGCCGAACCAGTATAACTCGGTTTCTTGTTGTTAGAAAACCAGTTGTAAGACACTCGGAAACCAGTAAAAATATTACTCCCTTGGGATAAGTAGAATCATCCCGTCTTGTTGAGGGCTCAGGAAAACACAGCGAGGTAAAGTCAAGGCTAAAAGACTTCACGTACACGGGAGGTTTGTTGTATCCCCGGAGCCGACGACAGGAGAGAAAATTGTGTGTGGAGACGGAAGACAGCCAGACAAGCCATCATGTTGGGCCTAGATATGGAGCTGCCAGCTAATAAAGCTATCTGCAATGAAAAAAGACCTGTGGGACAGGCCGACAGGAGCCTTTTCAGTGGTGAAGGCGTACTGCAGTGGATCCGGGGGATTCGATCCCGGGTGCAACTATGGGTATCCTGCTCTCCCAACTGGGGTCTGGCCAATTGAGAGGATACGAACAGCGTGACAACTTCAGGGGTCACCGCGACCGTAGTGGTATTGGATGATGAGGGAACCGAACAAGCATGGGAAACGGCTGACAAGTTTGAATGTTTGTTTTTTTCCTCCTCTTTGCATATGTGCATGACTAGACAATGAAGGGTTGTTGTCTTTCCGGAAAAAATAAGAGTAATTCAGGACAAGAGGGGATGCTATTACTGGATTGTCTGTATGCTGTTGACATTTTTGTATGAAACAAATAGGTTGTGTAGTGACGGGTGGGGACTCACAGTCACGTTCTGAATAAAATTTCATTTTTTAGAATATCACTGGTGTCCCGTCACCTTTGTGAAGGCCCGACGAGAGTGGTGTGTGTGTGTGTGTGTGTGTGTGTGTGTGTGTGTGTGTGTGTGTGCGCGCACCATTGTGAGAGCAGAAGAGGCAGGTGTAAAAGTGTGAACTGTTCTGTCAACACCCCCGTACATCCCTGTATATGATAATCATATTTTGATAACGAGGGAACCTATCATAAGGAGGATGTAGGGGCGCGTTCAAGAAAAGAGAAGTTTGAAGGATGGCACACCGTCTCCGCAATTAAGCAATGAGTAGCACTAAGGGGCTTAGTTGTGGTGCCTCGATGATCTGATCAGAACAGGCGTCACTAAGCACCACCGGAGTGATTGAGCGACAGCGCAGTGTCTCCGCTGGCAGGATGCCTCAAGGCTTCTTAGTTCTGACTGCTCCCTGTGGACTGCCGGTGCCAGAGTTGGGACAGGGCCAGCGTTTGGCAGTGGCTGGAACGGGTGAGCAACGTGAAAGTAACACTTCAAAGGGGAACCCGTAAGTGAGGCATAAAAGGAAAAGGAACTATTTAATAAACAATAAATAAAAATAAAAAACATCATACACACACACGCACGTACGCACGCGCACGCGCACACACACACAGCACACACACACACACACACACACACACACACACACACGACACGCGCGCGCGCGCGCGCGCACACACACACACACACACACACACGCACACGCGCGCTCATACACACTAAAACACATACATGCATGCATAAGCACAAGCTTATGTAGACCATAATTATACATCACAAAACGCAACGTCCGTTGTACGAGACATACAGAAAACGACAAATACATTGCCATTACCTTTTATGCTCTCTCTCTCTCTCTCTCTCTCTCTCTCTCTCTCTCTCTCTCTCTCTCCTCCTCCCCCCCTCCCTCCCTCCCTCCCTCCCTCTGTGACTTACTTTGAACTCCAGAGCCACTGTGTTGTGGTCGGAGAATGGTCGGTTGCTCTCCCCCTCATACAGCTGATACGTCACCCACTCGTAACCGCTCAACGTCAGCATCGTGGGACCTGTAAACACCACCGGCAGAAAACCTCGTTCATCACAAGTGATTATTTCCCTACAGAAAATTTTCTGTATCATCACCAGTATTTCACGGAGAAAATTCATGTGGTATACAATGAAAGACAAACAGTATATTTTCAAACGGAGGGAGTGTGTGTGTGTGTGTGTGTGTGTGTGTGTGTGTGTGTGTGTGTGTGTGTGTGTGTGTGTGTGTGTGTGTGTGTGTGTGTGGGGTGGGTGGGTGGGTGGGGTGGGGGGGGGGGTATTGGAGTCGTTACAACACTGGATTCTCATCAGTTTCCAGGATCTTGTAGATTAACAGAAACAAGCATTTTCCCTTATCTTTCATCAACAAGTGCACATATTTTCGACGTCTGAAGACTCTTCGTGTCTATGTACAAACGGAATATGGCTTATGACCCTGTGATCCATGTCACGGTTTGGTGATTTATGGAACAAAATATTGCCAGCAGGCGCAATAGTACATGGAGAATAGACTGTCACTGCCAAGCGGTTTCCCACTGCCTATGAAATGCTCGCCTGGACATTCAAGACAGCAACATACCCCCACCCCCACTCTCCAGCTCCCTCCCCCTGCCCTCTTCTGGTGCAGATGTCTGTTCACTGAAATGCTGTGATGGACATCCCGGACAGCAAAACACTACCCCCCCCCCCCCCCCCCCCCCCCCCCCTCCATTGCTTCTGGCATTTATAATGACATCTATCCACTGAAATGCCGTCATGCGCATTTCTGACAGCCACAACAACACCTTTCCCTCCCCCCTCCTCTCCGTCAGCTCCCACCCCACCCCACCCTCTGTTTTTGATGTCTGTCCTTTGAAATGTGCTGGACGTTCCAATGAAACACATCCGAATCCCCCTCTCTTATCCCCTCCCCTCCCCCCTCCCCCCCCCCCCCCCCCCGTCCTGTCACTGAACTTCAATCCCCTCCCACCCCCACCCCTTCCCCCCGTTTCTGAGGACCGTCCACTGAAATGCCCTGATGGGGGTTCCAGTAACACACCCCCGTTCTGCTCCCCTTTCCCCCTCCCCGCATCCCCTTTCCCCCTCCTCTCGTCTCTCAAGCCCCCCCCCCCCCACCCCATCCCCCCCCCCCACTGTTTCTGACACCTGTCCACCGAAATGTAATGATGGAGATTGCAGACAGTAACAACACCCTCTCCCCTGCCCTCCCGCCATAGAGAGAGAGAGAGAGAGAGAGAGAGAGAGAGAGAGAGAGAGAGAGAGAGAGAGAGAGAGAGAGATGATCTTTATTTCCAAGGGTAACAGGTAAGTAACGACAAACAAACAAACAAACAAACAAAAATCCAGATACAATTTTTTTTTGCATGCACATTCCTTTAATGATAGCAACGATATCTTCAGAAGTAGAAGTAGAACTCCGACTTGAACGTCGTCCGATTCTGTAAGGCTCAAGGATTTGATGAGAACTGAAATTAAGGGCACGTTTATATATGCTGATTAAAGGTTTCGTTGAATTCGTGCTGGCTGAGTGAGAGAGAGAGAGAGAGAGAGAGAGA